>NDXB01005464.1:0-36941 GCA_002631895.1 Agapornis roseicollis
TTGACCTGCTGGTCACGCTTCTTTTGATGCAGCCCAGGATACGGTTGCTTTCTGGGCTGCGAGAGCACACTGAAGCTGTCTCATGTTTGTTTTCTCATCAACCAACACCCAACACATCTTCTCTGACATTCTTATGCATTTGTGGGATTTTCCCAAGACAAGTACAACAAAACAGGTATTTTACATCCTTTATGAATTGTATCTCATTCTTAGCCAGTTTTTGATTGTATTTTTTTCTTTCAGCTGTGAGTCAGCATAATCAGACTTCTAAGCATTATGAACACAATAGTATCATCTAATGTAAAAAGACACAGCATATTTGAAGTGCTTTAACAATCAGGGATACAATCCCACAGCACCTAGCAGTGTTCCCCACTGCTGATATGTCACTATTAATTCTCACCTTCAAGTTTAAAGCTTTAGGTCTTGGTGAGCCATCAGCTCTCTATTGGGTTTTGTTTTGCATGGTTTGGTTGGGTTTGGTTTTCCCATTTGTCTAGTGTTATTGTTTAGAACCAAAGACTGACACTTCTTACCTGTCTGTTTGCAGGAGGCCTGAACTGAGCTCTGAATGCATTAACTATCAGGGCCTGTCTCCTTGTACAGCATGGTCCCTAGGGAAGGTATGATCTCTTCCAATGCCCAAATCTACCAGGTGACAGGATTTTCCAAGGGGATGTTCTTTGAACCATCAGTTGTCCTAATACAAAAACGTTGCAGCAGTGTTTCCACAAATTTCTCCAAAATACTGGACAGAAGGGGGAATTTCAGTGCATGTCCTTCCTTTTGGCAGCTCAAAAGGTGGGAAGATGAAGGGACTATTTTTACTTCTGCTACCATCCCTCCTTAGGGGGAAGGGGAATGGACAGGAAGAATGTGGAGTTGGTCTGCTTGGGATCTTCTCCTCTATCCTCCTTGCTGAAGAAGGAAGACTAAAATTTCCAGCTCCCCAAGCTCTGCATTCTAGCAAGGTCCATACCTGGTAGCAGTCTGGACAGACCATGACCAGCTTTAACAATTGACCTTGCCATTATTTCTTTGTGGGTACTGTAGCGGTGAAGAATATCACCCAGGTTTTGTTTATCCTTGCTTGAAATAGTTCAGGTGAAACACGCAGGATGAAAATTTCTCCTGAATGATAAAATGTATTTGAAAGGTTGTGTTTCAAGAGTACTTTAAATACCATCATCAGAAAAATTGTTTTCCAGGAAAAATACCCAAGCTTCATTTCTAGAGATTCTGAAAATTGTGAGTCAGCTTTTAACTACTTAGATTCCCCTCTGCCTGCCCCCGGTATTTGTGTCTCTACTATTTCTTACACTCTTTTACTTTGGAATTAAAATCTCTTGTGATATTATTTCATTTTCAGTAGAGTCCTGCTGAGAAGCATATGACAAACAGCAGTACCCCCAATCATTTCTAGGTACATACTTCATCCATCATAAATATTTAAGATTCAATCATTAATCAAACCAGCTGCACACTTCCTTCAAGTGATCAGCCACTAATGGCGTAAGAACTCTGATAGATCTTTTAGAAAGCAACAACCCAGCAACTGTTTTTTATAGACTTTCACCCAGCTCATCCCTTCTTTCTGCTCTGCAGAAGAGCGAATGCATCCTCTATTAATCCTCCAACTAGCAGCCAAGTTACCTTGACAGTTGGAATCCTTTCTAGGGAATTTGCATCTACCGTTTGGAGCCTGGATTGGGGTTCTCAACTAGGTACTTGACTGTAAGGAATGATGCTATATTTTTTCCAGTCAAAGGACACTAAGAGAATTGTTTGTTGTGTACACATAACCATAAGGAACAGGAAAGCTGAAAAAGATTGTAGCCAAGGAAAACAACAACAAAACCAAACAAACCAAAGTTCATCTTTTATTTCTAGGCTGAAAACTGAAAGTCTCTTTCAGATCTTTGCCCTGTGTGAGTACTTTAAACTTGGTGCAGCTACTTTGCAAGAGTGAAAGGTTCTTGGCTTTACAAGAACTTCTCTAGCTTGCAGTCACTGTTATTTTAAACCTGAAGCTTTTGCCTGGTAAATTTGGAGTGCAGCTCAGCAGTGGCAGCAGAATACAACTGTAGTGATGAGTTCTGGTCTTGGCTGTTTCTCGCCTGGCAGGGTAGAGTGTTGGTTTGTTCTTTTATTTATTACACGTTGGCAATTGCATTTATAAGAAAATAACAGCTGATATTTATGTGATATCTGAATGTATGTAGCTTGTTACAGTCAGATCTCATCTGTTCGTGCATTTATTTAAAAATGTATGTGTGAAGCATCTGATGGTGTGACTCTATCTACTGTAAGAGTGCATTGGAATAGAGTTGAGATTATTTGATATCCTGGGTGGTGAAGAATGCATAGTGTTGTATGATGCATCGTTCTTTAGCTGTGACACCACGAGTCCTTATTTTTGTGCTGTTCAAATCCACAGGCTACATTTAGTGCCAAATTCATGCAATGTTCTTTAGTTTCCAGCAGTGTGATGGAGTTAGTGAGGTATAAGCAGGGTTATTGTCTGAAGTGACCCCTTATCTTCTGTCTCCTCTCCTTTCAGAGAAGAATTAGATAAGTTAGTGATACTGAGCAAGTCTCAAAAAAAAAGGAAAAGACAACTTGGTGTTTGCAGAGCAGTAAAGCCCTTGCCTTGCAATTGCCTTTTCCCTATATCAGGAACACTGTGGACCACCTTTTCCCTTCACTACAGGTCCACATGTATGCCCCTATCTCCAGTTCTTTCCTGATCAAAAAAATCCTGATCCATCTTTGCTTGCAGAACTATCTGTGTGATGCCTGTCCACACATGACCTAAGAAGCCTTGCAAAAGCCAAGTAGTGCCAGTAGTGCTGGCTCATGTTGCCTATATAGTAAGAATATGTATAACATTTGTAACGTATTGGATGAAAATTGTGTATCAAGTGGCATTGCAGTTCCCACAGCTGCCAACTCCAATAATTGTCCAATAGCTCTGATTCGCAGTCTGGTGGTCTAGTGCAGAAGACAAGTGAATTCCTTGTGCAGTGTAAGATTTGATTTTACATACATCTTGATGCTTTACTTTCATCACCATGTAGATCTTAGTGGTATGGTAGCTGCTGAATGAGGGAAGAGGGCTTGAGTACATGACCAGATACCATCTAGTACAGTTCTAGGTGGCACCATATGCAGATTTTTCTGAAGAGTTAGCAGTGAATGGTCCAAGAGCTCTGTATGTGCCAGAATATGGATAACTGAGGTTTCATATAGTTTTAACATTTCTTCAGTTAAAAATACTTCAGCAGAGATTCATGGGTAGCTGGTAAATTCTCCAGATATAAACTCCCAGTAGTGATAATTTCTGCCAATTCTCATCCTTCTTGCTAAAGAGACATAATGCTCAAAATCAACATTCAGTTTTGAAGTGTAGGCTCTTACCAGGAACTGGAATAAATTTGTTTCTCAACCTCTGCTTGACAGCTGACCATGAGACAGAGCTTAGACTAGGAGCATTGTTGACTAATTTTCACCATGCATCAGTAGAGAGATTTCAATGTATTTTTAATTAAGTCTCTCAGCCATTTTGCATGCAGCTGCTGACACACTGCTTTGGGAAAAGGCCATGGGCACTAACAAGAAAAGATGTGCTGCATGGAAGTGTCATGGCTTATTGTAACATAATCAGGATCTAGAGGTAGATTATGGATATGTGCTTTGCAGTCATCTGGCATTCTCCAGTGAGGCACTCTGTAATTTGTCAGGGATGTCTTCTGCTTTCCATGAGACAGCAAAGCATCACTTCTATTCAGATCTCTAGTTAAGCCATGGAAGTAGTTACATAGCTTTGAAAATGTATAGGAAGTTGAATTTGCTTTGTAAATACCATGGGTAAGTAGCTCAGCAGATGAATTTTCACTGTGATTAAACAATGTTTGGAGGGGAAAAGATGCTGAAAACAGCAAACGTACTGTTGAATTTAATCTGCTAATGGTAAAAGACCTGTCTTACAGGTTCATCAAGGCATTAAATGTAGGTAAAAAAATCTTTCATTCTAAAGACACTGGAAACAGAACTTGCCATATTTATATTGCAATATTAGCTGTTTATTCATAATAAGATTCTCACATGGAATGTTTGATGTGAATGTAAATGTTGCCTTTAAAATACTCTTCAGGATTTGGGAAACAAGCCTGTCTACATAGAGAAAAATATCTCAGGAATGATCTCTCAGCTATTTAAATGGAGAACTGGTATTTCTGAACTTTAAGAATGCAGATTAAATAAGGAATTCAAGGCTAAGAAGAATACTGGATGCGCTACATGCCTAATTAAAAAATAATAGTGACAAATTCTCAAAGGAAAATTGGAATGGAGCAATGGGACATTCCTTGTAGGAGGGAAAGAAATTACCTTTTTCCTTTTAGTTGCACAGCATGGTTTCAGACCTGTAAGACAGACTGCTGAAATACAAATTTAGTTACACAGCCATTGACAGAGATGACAGATTTTCACATCTGGAAAAATGGATAACAACAATTCAGCTCATGTAGAAGGATGGAAATTGCACTTTCACTTCTGCTGCATGGCACAAGCTCTAGATGAGCAGATACAAATTTCACATTGTCGGAGTTGTCTCTTTTAAGGAAAAAAATGAAAGAAAGAAATCCCAGCATGGAGAAACTGCCTTTTAGTGAGTTCTAAAAGAGTTCTTATGACATGTCTACATTTTTTCCCATGCTGCTTGCAACCTGCATCATCTACAGTGGAGTAAGTGATAAAGTACCATCTCACTGAATGCTAATGTTTTGGGGCTATCAAGCAGTAGATTACCCAATTTGGTGTGTACACTGAACATGTGCACCTGCTAATTTGAAATGCTGATGCACCAGAAAGAATCTAGGCTGCCCAAGAAGTCAGCTCTGACCCATTTCTTTGATATATGACTTGTTCTAGCTTTGATATTAGCAAAGAAGTTTTCTATCCACTTGTGGTTTGTGCAGTAATAACTTAAAGGCCTGAACATTACCTATGACTTCCACTCCATTGTGAGAATCTGTATTCTGTGTAAACCCAAAACACAGCACATCTATAGACTTCAAAGGAAAAAGAAGTAAGAAGACAGGAGAAGCATCTTTTCTCCACTCCTCCGAGGTTAGAACAAAAAGCAATCTACTAAAAATGAGCTCACAGAAAATGTCAAACTTTGTATATTTTAAAGAGAAAAATGTGACATTTTTCCCCGATTAAAACATGTTAATGGAGAAAAATTGCAGCCATAATAAATATTGTATGAAAAGCTGCCAAGTAACAAAGCCTTGACAAACTCAGGAGAACAAGGAACTTCAGTTGATGCTGCCACTTTATTTTTCTACTGTATTCTATCTACTCTTCCTGTGTATGCAGAACTCTTCAATGTCAGTAGGAGTTTGGCATAAAGTGCAGATTAATTTAGACATCACATTGATACATGTCTTCTAGAGTAATATGTAGTCCCATGGTGGTGTTACTGTAAGACACTACAGTCTTTGTGATCTCATCTGAGAACCTATATAGCCAAGGGTGATCCCTACACACATCCTTATCATTTTCAATTTTGGTTTTATGGCTGGCAGACCTCAAAGACTGGGCTCTCACAGCTTGGCTGCTCAAGAGTCACTGTTGATCCCCCAGATGTTTCAGCAGGATAAACATTCTTTTTCCCCCTCCAAGTTCCTTGATGAGGCTGTAGGTTTCTCATTTACTCTTTGGTCCATGCCTCCCTGCTTTCCATAGATTTCTGGCTTGAAAATTGTTTTGTATCAGGTTGTGAAACACTTATCCACAAGCCCAGCAGAGCTGTTATAGAGGCGGCTTCCAGTTTGTGGAACAGAAATCCTGAGAAGGATGTTAAGACTACAGAAATTACTTTAGCTACCCAACCTGCAGATAGCTGGCGACTCAGCTGCAGTAAGAATACTCCAAAGAAGCATCATATATTCCAGTTCCACACTTATGCTCCACTCTAGGTACTTGCTTTTGGTTACTGTTAATAGCAGGATGCTGTGCGACATGGGTCTTTGGACTAGGTGCAGTTGTCTTATGGTAGTGTCTCTGCTGCAAGAATTCCTCTTGCATCCTCCCACCATGTTCAAATTAATTTCAGTGTAAAACATGAGGAAGGCAAAGCAAATGTTGAAAATTGACTTTCCAGGAAGGCAGAAATGTAGCTGTCTAATTGTAAGTTGGACAGAGACAGTTTTGTGATGCTGGCAAGAAGCAATGGATTTAAGGCTACTCTTATTCTGTGCCTTGTAGGAATGTACTGTGTTAATTTCACTGGAACCCTGATTGCAGTAAGATTTGCAATACTTTGCTTGAAAGCTCTAAGACAAAGTGAATCTTAAGAAGTTTTTTGCCTTTTGCTGTGTCATGCATAGGAACTGGTGTGTTGTGCTTGAGCCATCAAAGCTAATTAAAAATGCACATTTTTCAAAGCATTGAACTACTAAATGCAGTAGAAAATAATGTAGATGTGGAGGTTCGGTTTGGAAGCATAAAGAAACGTTGAACAAAACAGTATTAGATGAGTATAGAAAAAGACAGAAATTTAATTCCAGACATAGAGAAGGTCAGCTGATTTTTAGGTTTCTTTATCTGTGGTAGAATAGGGGAGTTAAAGGGCAGAAGACAAGTGGCAAACAGGACTGATGATTCTTCCCTGAAGTGTGTTTCTGTAACTCCTCCCAGATTGTGTGGAAATGCTGTATGCTATGTGTCTGTTAGTAGAATAGCTTTGTACAGGTAATTGGTAAGTGAGGATATCCACAGTGGTCTGAACTGCCACTGTTTGCTGCTGCACAGTGAGCGTGGAATCCACATTCTTTCCACTGTCTTTCCAAATTAAACATGTAATAGTCTACTCAGTGAAATGTAAAGCTGTCATAATAGCCTTAAATCCAAAATGATCCAGATTCACCCCAGAATGGCTGACTGAGCAATTGTAATAGTGCTGTTCCTGTGGGTGAGGATTAGCTAAATTCTGCTGGTTTTATCCACAAAGCTGGGTGAATCTGCAATGTCGCTGTCCACCGTCTTGCTAGAAAGTGATCTCTCTGGCTCTCTGATTCTATTTCTCCAATGTACTGACCTATACCCTTCTCAAAATGCCGTGTCAGAAAACCACTGCAGTGCCCAGAGCTGGATTTCAGTCTGTCTATAAACAGCCACCTCTAAATATGGAGAGACAAGTTACCATGTATGACCAGTCATTTGTGTTGTCTTAATAGTGAGTAATCCTGTGAGGGATTCAGTCTTGTAGAAATGGTGTGCAAGCTGCCCAGACCTGTGCTTAGTGATCTCTGTTTTGCTTCTGTTGGGTGCATAATGTAAAGTGGAGAAGAACAGACTGTAACAGGAAGAAAGATTTGAAACCTAAAATACAGATAACTTTCTGTTCTGTGTCTCATTGTGTTCAGCTTGTTACCCAAACACAGGAACATTTAAAAGCTATAAGCTGCACCTGCAAAGTGAAAATGGGAAGCAGGAAAAGAGGGGGAGGGAGAGAGAAAAATAAAGCAGCATAGGCAAGAGAGCAAAACCTTTTGATACTGTGTTTTCAAAACTTAGATTAATGCAACTGAGCTTCTTAGGTTGGAGTACTGCACGTGAACTTCATCTGAAAGATAAAGGACATTTTCAATGTAACCTTCACTCTATAGTTCTGAACAAGCTGCTTGCTAGTAATGTAAAAAACTTCCAGCCGCTTCTAAATGTTAAAGCATCAAGCCAAATAAAGAAAGAATGACTTATTAAGGTGGTAGCACAATGTGAGTGACCTTCTTGATGTGACATTTGTTTGGCATAAGAAACACCTGCAGCAGATGTTTAGTAGATAAAACTATTTGAGAAGACTTTTCTGTGGAAGTTAGTTGCTAGATCATTTAAACAACATACAACAGGCTCTCTGCACACACAAGGAGCGACAAAGTAGATTTTATGTATATAGTGTGTTATCAAAAGGAGGTGCTTCTTTCTGTCTGAAGTGGAGATGCAAGGCTCTTCCCTCCCTGCTCCCTCACAGGGTTACTCCTCTGTAAATAACTTCTCCTACATGTAAATTGGTGGTGCGGAGGGGGAGTCCTGTTTGGTTGTTTGGGGTTTGTTTGTTGTAGCATCACATTGGTTGAAAAATTTGTTTGTTTTGAGCATCCTACTGAGAAATAGGGCCAGTCATACTGCTTCATACTGTTTGAGGACAAACCAGGCTCTTGTTCTTGTCTGAAGGATGTTCATGCCCGATGTAGTATTTTTTTCCTATGTCAGGAGAATGACACAGCATATCCTTTGTGTTGCTAGAAAGAAGCAAACTTGACAAGGGAGGTACTTTAGAGCGGTGTAGTTAGCTCTGATGATTCCAGGTTTGGAAGTATCCATCAGCGTCTCTGCAGAGGAAGGGGAAAGATCCGAGTTCTGATCCCTGTATCAAATTGGCTTCTCCCATCCTACTGGCATTCCACAGTGGATGCCAGGCCGCTAGTGACTGGGGATACAGAAGAATGGTTTTCACTTTGACCTGGAAATCTGCTGTGGACCCAAGAAACCCCTTCTGATTAGCATGTCTTTGAACTCGATACAGCCCTATGGAAGCTCTTTGGGTTTTGACCAATCCATTGCATTTGCATTTCCTGATGAGGAAACTAGAAGTGATCAGGAATTTTTGTAAGTTTAGATGTTCTATACTTCATCAAACCCTTAAAAGAGGAAATGGGAAGGAAGAGAGTGGATGCAGCTTGAATCCGTTTCGTTGGCTGCCTTGATCAGAGAACATACCTTTAATGAACAGCTTGGAGCCTGGTGCCTCACAGGTTTTGCCAGTACCCCTGGGGCTATGCTGTTGCCTGACATATTTGCATATGAAAGCATTTCAGTATTCTAGTAACACAGTAGATTTTTCCTCTCTGGCAGAAGAAAGAGCAGAAGGCAGTTCACAAATTCCATGCACCATAGCTATGGTACTTCCTTGAACTGAGTTCTGTGCTTGAAGGCTGTATTTCCAGGGTAAGTACTAGTAGAGTCTCATTTCTGCTAGAACTGGCTTGGTGCTTTTCCAGTGGTGGTATGATTTCACTCCTATGAGTGTGTTTATAGGGAGATCTGCTTTGGCATACCTGATTTTCCTAGATTTGTGTTATACTGAGGCTCTTAAAGAGCGGGAAGAAGCCCTGCTCTTTCAATGAAGGTGAATTTCCAAGTTACATATCCCAGTCTTTTGTTTTTAAATGGTGAGGGATGAAACGGCTTCAGAACAGGAGGGGAAGTAGGGGAGTCTCTTTCTCAATGCAAAAATAAAAAGAAATGAAAACAAGCTGCAGCACCAAACAAGTGCTGCTTGTGCTGCTGCATGAGGTATACCTGCTTCGCAGGAAGTTCATGCATGTTCAACTTGTTTAAAAAGCTCTCTCAGGAAAAGGGGTAATGGCTATTAGGAAATCTGTAGAAAACCCTTTGAATTCCTTTATTAAGGCTGGATAAAGCAACAGTGAAATCTCAGACAAACTGAGACTGAGAATGCTGCAAGTGACAAACTAATTCTTCCAAGCTGATGCAATAGTTCATTCTGGTGTAGAGAATTCATCCCTGGGTTTCCATCAATTACTGACAATTTTGATGAGGTCCTTGAATATCACTTAATGAAGAGCTTTGTGTGAAATTGAGAACTGTCAAAATTTGAAAGTGTCATGAACTGAATGGCTTGCTAGTGCAGTTACACACCCCTGTTTGGGACAGCAGGAAATTCATGCTGTTGTCAGCATGCTAAGTCTGAATAACTCCACTAAATAACATAATATAATTTCAGCTAAAAGATTGAAATAGTGTGGAGAGCACAGTATAATATAAGGTTTGTTTGTCAAATTGCATTTTATCTATTCCCAGAAGGAGGGATCCCTGTTTAAGGAGGTCATTTGGCAGTAAAGAGGTAATAAAATTCTGGGAAGCCAAAGCAGCGTGGATCTTTGAAAGTGGCACAGAAAATGTTTCTATTGGTTAATAGAGTTGGGAGAGCAGCTATTCCCCGCCTCATGATGTGTAGTACCAAGTTTCCTCCATGTGTAGGCTTACTCCTTTCACAGGTTTTGACTTGAAGCAAATGTTGAAGTTTGCCTTTCCTGCTTTGGAGGTACTAAGTGCCTGTCAGGGTAGTTCTTGCCTTACATCTGTCATGTGAAACCTGGAGCAATCTGGAGCTGAAATCCTAAACTTGTCTATCTGTGTGTACCCAGCAGGTCACACAGCTAACAGCAGGCCATGGTAGGATGTGCATGACCATTGCTCAGACTCTCCTTCCCCTCTTCCTCTCCTCCCTCTCCACCTCCTACCCAATCACCTCCCCATGCCCTCTCCTTCCTTCCCCTGCCTCAGTTGTGTTTCTCAGGACCTTTCAAAGAAATGCCATGGTCTAAAATGCTTGAGTGAGTTGTGAAAAGCTTTTTATTAGCTGCCAGAAGTCACTTGTCTTTGCAGCTCTTGCATGCTCCTCTGGTTATTTTTACTTGCAGAGTGTTTTTTCCCCCCATTCTTCAGCTGCTGGGCAAGATGGCGTTCATTTGGCTTCAGTTCTGACAAAAGATAAATGAGCTTTGGGCCCTCAGTGATTCACTCTGGCTGCCAGGGGGTTCCAAAATAGCAAACTATTTTTCATAACCGCAATGTGATATGAAGTGAGTTGCAGCAGGTGCTCTAACATATACCACAGCCGTCTGTGGAGTGGGGAATTCATTAAGTTTCCTCATTTGTCCAAAAAAAGTCACCTTTCTGAGTGGCTAGCATTCTGTCTTTGCCAGCTGAAGGCAGACTCTCCCAAAGCTAGAAAGAGAGTGGGTTTTCTTGGTCGCGTAGCAAGTACATATGGAAATGGTAATTATGAGGTTAATTTGTTCATCTTGAGAAGAGTCTTTCTCATTTGGTAGATTCATCATTTCCATTCAGTGTAATTTGTTTTGCCTTTTCTTTAAGGGATGCAGACAGCACAGATCCATGCTATCTTGGTCCGTATCTTATTTGTAATTGCATTGCAATGTCTTTTGAGTTTATAGATTTGCTGCAAATAGAAATGGGGGTTGTGCCTTCAAGACATTTGAGGGAAGCTCCTCCATAGCCTGAATACACTGCTTGGAAACTGAGGGCAAACAAGTGCCAGGGCCTTCAACCTCACCGCCCCTAGGTGTGAAATGGGAATCTAAGGCTGATGTAATGAAAGATGTCTTAAAGGCCAAGTACAGATCTTGCACAGATCTCTGCCTGAGATCCCAGTGACATAAATAGGATACCATGTCACCACTCAGGTCCTGCAGAATCAGCTCTTGAAGAATTTATGCCTGTATAATTGCTCAGACATGGAAAACGTAATAAATATTAATCGTATTCTCAAGGAACAGTTTCCAAAGAAGAAATGTGCGATACATTTAAACTTATGCGTATTTTAATCCATAAAATATAGATTTTTCTTAAAGTGCTGGAGTATTTAAAGCTTGTATATAGCCAAGTATTCCATACAAATATTTTCTTACTGAGTAAGATTTATCTGGCCATATATTATACCTAGAGGTCCAACACTCAGCATCATGTCTATAAGCACATCTTAACCTAAACACAGCTTTCTTCTTTGAAATATGTAGGAGCCAAATAAATAAATGCTGTCAGTGACTCAGAGGCCCCTCTTTTGTTGCGAATACCAGCATTACCGGTTCTCATATGGTTTGGGGTTCCATTCTGCTGCCCAGCAGGAAACCAGGGATCCCAACGGCTATGCAGAACTCACCTCATAAAACCTTAATAAGAAGTATCCCCTCTGATGCAGTAAAATATGTAATGGATGGCTACACCTTCACCCTGTGCACTGAGTTTCCAGAGCATGCTTTGTTCTTTCTCTAGGGAGTTGTAGTATGATTTTTCACTGCAAAATTTGGTCTCGATGGTTTTCTGCTGCTGAGGAGCAATGTAGAAAAGACGAGGCCATGGACTAAGTGGCAGGGAAACAGAATGGTTTATGAACTATTTGTAATACTTGTTGTCATTCTCTGCCTCTGGTGGAGGTGGGAAAGAAACCACTGTTACAGATACATCACTTGTGCCCTTTCAAGGAGCAACAGTACAACCAAGCTTCTTAAATCTCCAAAAGCTAAAAGCAAAGCCAGGAGACAAGACTTGGTTTTGCTGTTATGATTAATCTAAAACATGTTTTAAAAGCTAATTGAGAAGAGGTGATAGTGAAGACTAATGTCTTCAGGCTTCTATCACACAATGTAAAACTAAAGGAAAAATGAGGTTAGATAAGCAATAAAGCAAAACAATTAAAATATATCAACGATGTGAGCAGTGGTGCAGTGTTCATTCAACACTGAATGTATCAGCTACAGTTTCTTATAACAGCACACTTCGTTACTCATTGATTGTATTTTATTTATGTTTACTTTATACCCTCCTTTACATTCATTTATAACAGTGTGATTCCCCCAGAACTCACAGGGCAGAATCTGTCCTTTGGTTGATAAGAGAGGGAGGACAATAAAAATAGCCTTTGGTTTTATATTTGCCAGTTTTTCCCTTTATCTGTATAAAAACTGTGTAGATGGTGCATGATCAAGAGCAACTTCCAGATAGCACAAGGATTCGGGGTCTTGAGCAAGGAAGAAATCTTGGCTTTTGTGGAAATGCTGCTGTTGCCTTATTTCTTAGGAACAGGATGGTGAGCTCATCCTTTGACTCGCAATTCTCGAGCTAACTGCTCTTCAGGTCTCCCCCAGCACACTTCTTTGCATCTAATGTGAAGCATAGAAGCACAGATTTCACACGATATCCATAAGTGTTTTGACAGCTGAGATCTGGCAAATTCTTTCTGTGCTGATTTGCAATGTTAATGAGAACAAAAAAAAAAAAACCTTTCCAAACTTTAGCTGCTGAGATGAAGCAACAAGTTGGAATTCCAGCACAGTGGTTAATGATTCCAGCCATGTTGGAAGGAGAGGGCAGTCCTCTACGCTCTACTAAACTGTTTGCAGTTTACCTGTGTATTTTTGCAGTATTACCTTTTGAGATCCATGTCAGTTGGACATGGGTGGCATTGTGAGATCATTTTTGTAGAAGAACTTCTGCCTGGCAGTTTTGCTTATTCACACACACAGTTTCTTGTGCTATATGAGTGGGTAAATTAGAAATGCCTCCTTTCATACAATACGTTTTGTACTATAGCACATGCAGAAAACAGTAATAAAAGAATATTAAGCTTTTAAACCATTTATTCATTACGATAATAATGAATACTAAAATTAGAGATGCTCAGGAGCTTGTTCTTTGACCCATATACACTTCTTTGTATTAGCAGATGCAGGCATCACTACAAGACTTGGAATAGTTACTTATCTTCTAGTCATTGCTCCTAAATAAGCCAAACAGAAATGTTATGCCTACAGTTCACTGCCATTGGAATGGTTTTGTTGCAACTTTCCCCAAGAAATTCAACATAAGGGACATACCAAACTTATATAAGGGGCAACTTCGCCATCTCTTTTATAATATTTCTGTAATCTGTTATTAAAGGGTTGGGGTTTGCTTTGTTTGTTGTTATAATTGTGTTTTTGGTCAGTCTTTCTAAATCTCTTTTGTGTGAATGCTTTCTTTTATTTTATTGGCAGTGAAAACTAAGCTCAAGTTTGCTATCTGAGTAAATAGATCACATTCCTATTTGAAAGATGAGATGCAGGATATTGTTGCTGTTGTTTGCTTTGGATGATTTATGCAAGTACATTCACAAATACAGAATGCATTTAAATTGCCAGTGTTAGAAAAGAGCTATTTGTGAACAACCTGTAGAATAAAAATTATTATAATTAAACAGTGATTTCAGATTTTTGTTCTCTTTTCATGTAACAGTTGAATGTTTTGAAACAACCAACATAACCTTTTACTGTTACATTTTTTCAGTATTATACTATAGTTCTTTTTTTATATTACAACAGTATTTGATATTTCAAGATTGATATAGTTTGTTCAACTGCTCTTGAACAGATGTTGCTGTGTTTGAGTGATGGCTTGTAGCTGAATTCCCACCAGTGAGTTTAAGGAGCTCAGATTTCTCCTCTTCTTATGCAGTGTCTAACTCAAGTCCCAAATTCACTCAGCTCCTAGCTTTCTGCTTTTCAGAAGAAAAATGACGGGTCATTACCACAGTGGTGATTCCCTCAAAAACTTTATGGAGAAGACATGTGGTGTGGCCTGTTTATGTGTTAAGTTTTCAATCCAACTGATCTATTTGAGGAGCAATATTGCTCAATGATAAGTTTGATAAAGCTGTAAAGCAACAGCACTAAACTGGCACTGTAAGATTGTGGTGCACACATGAGGCACAAGGGTTTGAACTATGGGAATGAGGGTTTTTTCAGGAAACAAGGGGTTTGCTAGATAATAAATTTAGGTTTAAATACATAGGTTTACAAGACAGTAGTTTTTTGGCTGAGCATCTCAGCTGTTACTGTTCTGGTATCCTTATCTAGAGCCTGAAAAAATGCTGCAGTCCCTAAAAGGGTGTCTGGCACATGCTTTGAGATGGTTTTCTGCTCACTTACTTCCTACTTTTAGTATCTCTCGCTCCTGTTAGGAGGGAGCCCTACTCTGACCCGCCTCCACACAAGAAAATGTCTGTGTATATGAATTTCTCCTTTTTTTGCATTAGGATGGCACTTTCCAGTCAAGGATTTAATGTTTCATAGGTGTATAAGGAAAAGCTGTTGAAAGTTGACATTTTCCTTTTTCTGGCTTGACATCCCTGATCCCATTGTATTTTGGGGTGCCCCTTTCCATGGAGAAATGTTACTACCACCTTCTTTTCTTCTGTCTGGTGGGGGATGCAGACATTGTGGATGCCTGTGGAAGCAGTCTTCTTTAAGGATTGAGCATTTGGCTAACAACATCTTCTAATATTTAGGTAACTCTCAAGGTGGCATGCAATGCCATGGAGTATGTCTTTGAGCATCATGGTGCAGAACCTAGGTTTTGATTTAGAAAATCAGTCATTCACCACTGTATCCCTGTCAGCAACACTGCCCTCCACTTTCCACCTATTCCTCTGTCATAACCTTTCTGAGAAACATATGTCATAGACTTATTTATTATTTGAAAGGAAGAGATGCATCATTTTCTGCACCCAGTTGTGTTGTTAGATTGAAAACAATGCCACCTGCAGCTCTAAACACCCTTCTTTCTCATTATAACAACATCCTTAAACCCCAGTCATTTTAGGTGTTATCAAAAGATGTTATTGTAGAGATGCCTGCTGTAGTTAATGTTGCATCAGCACTTTTATTTTAAAGATGTTTTTCTCAGGCCTGTAACTACGCCACAAAAACTTGTGTGAGGCACCCACTTCTATACAGGGTTATTTTGAACTGCTGGTAATTTCTGATGTTAAAGGAACTCGGTCAAGCATTGCTAAACTTCCTAAGAATAGGAATGTCTCATTAATTAGTCTAAATATAAATTAATGTTGAAATTCCTGCTTGTAAATGCTAAGAAACCTGCTGCAGTGCTGGAACTTTCACCAGAATACAGTGGTGTCCACATTCCGAGCTGGCCTTTGTCTCCAGAGAAGAGGGATGTGCTAGAAGGCCCATAGTAACAGAAACAAATCTGGGACATACTTTCAGGCTTAACTTCCATGAACCAGATTGGAAAAGGATGCAAGTTGAACTTGAACTGATTTGGTTCCACTCTTGCATGAATCTAGCAATAAACAAATGAGTTGGTAATGACAGTCAAATATGAAAGGTGTTTGACTAGTAAGTAGAAGGGCTGTTACAAATAGTTTAACTCCTTTCCAAAAGCTTTGTAGGCAATTGTCCTTTAGTGGCTAGAGTGGCAGACAAGCCTGACACCTGCACGTGGCTATTTGCTGTGTGTGCAGATACCTCAGGGTTGCAGATGTGGTTCAGTCTACCACCTGTTTTTCAAAACTAAGGGTCAAAACCCGTCTGTGGAGGATACTCTGGCTTGCATGTCACTAGATTTTGCTTATGTATTATCATCTGAGAAACCTGGGCTAAGCCACCTTCACATCTATTTAAATGTTCTGCTGAGAAATTGCATAGTAACTGATCTCATTGCTGACTTAGTGCATTCAGGAAGAAAGAGAAGGATTACGGCAAAATACAGACTACTAAATCCTCATTTTTCCCATTAATTCCATGATTATGTCTACATTTCTGTACATAAAAGCATCAAAATGTAGTTTTCCGTGGCACATGCTGCTTTTCTGGAAGGCAATTGGGGATATACAACAAAGCAAGGAGATGTCGTCTGTTATATGGGACCATCCTTAGTTCTTAACATCTATTAACATCTTAATATCTATGTCTCTGTCTGATTGCTGCAATGAGTTCTTTCTGGGGGGTGACGGCCTTTTGGCTAGAGCCAAAATACTGGGGAGCAGCAGTTCTAATCTCAGTTATTACTCTGGAAGCTCTTTTCTGTTGGCTGTCCTGCGATTTTGAAGATTCCACTTTTGGTTAGAAACTGCTATCACATCACTTTAATTGAAGATACTTGTGTTTAGAGCCTCCAGAGCTATTTCTGCAGGGCATCAAGGGGCTATGCATTGTCAGAGACAGCCTTTTACCATAAAAGATGTCCTGCATGGAAGTCTCTGATGCCACATCTCGGGAAGAAGCCTGTCTCTTCAGTCTTTTCTGCCTCATCAATCTGCATTGTCTAACTTGGTACATCCAGACTCGAGTTCCTAATGTTTTCCAAAAAGTGAATGAAAGGATGAGGCCACTGTTTTTCCTGTCATCTCTACTTTGTAAAGGGCAATTAGATGTTGAACCAATTAGTTTGGGAAATACATTGAATACGTTTATAATGTAGTTTTATGTCAATAGATCTTTGTTATAGCTACAGCATTAGTGCAGTATCAGAGAGCAAGAGTATGTTTTGAATATGATTTGGATGTTACAAAAGGCTTTTATGCGATTAATTTTATTTGTTCACAATAGAAATGTATTTTTAACAGAAGTAAAAACCATCTTTGGCTAGCAGAATGATCCTATTCAAATGAAAGTGTTGCTCCTTAAGAATAAATTGTGTGGCAAAGCTAATATTACTTTTTGGGTTTGTATTAAAGTCATCTTGAGAGCATGAGGCACATCCTAATATGAATATGCATTCTAAACTTCCTTTCTCATACGCCTTGATAAGAAATGAGATACGTGCATTGCAGGAAGAGAAAGCTACTGCAGAGTGATATAATGTTATCCTTCAGTCCTCAGCTACAGCAGCTATACTTAACCTCCAATACAAAATGAATTACAGAGTTCAGTGAATCAGAGATCACTACGGGTCAAAGAGAAATTGCTTTAATATCATGATGGTTGTCTTTGTTCTCAGCAGATGACATATTAAAATATGCTGTGTAGTGGTTTCCAGCCATGAAATACTCTTTTGTGGAATCCCAGCGTTGTGCCTGGGAGAATTTATTATTTCCCTCAGCTTTAGTGGTGGATGGCTCTTGTTCTTTCCCTGGGGCAGCACCCAGAATGCTGGGGTCTTAGAGACATCCTCCAAATGTCTGTGTAATCCAGCGGAAGGGTTGGCTTATCCCATTCCTTGTCTGACATTAAGCAGAACATAAGAAAGGGCCTTGCAGAAGATTCCAAGGATCTGGGTGCTGTTCTGTTGTTCCATCAATGACCCAATATGTGAAAATACAGACCCCAGGGACATTTGTGCTCTCTGGGTCTTTGTTTATCCCCTCATTATATCTGGGTAGTGCTGCTCTCAAAAACCACCATGGTGTTTGTGTGTTATACTGGAAAAATCTTAAGTGCTCCTATAAAATTACTTTTCCATATGAAAAAGCTTTGTTTCCACCCAGATATTATGCAGCTGTGAATATGCTTTTGTCCTGTTGCCAGCTTCTAGAATAATGTGGTCCCCGTACTATGAAAAATGAACTCAGGTGTGTAAGCTTTCTGAGAGCTCTTTTGGCTTCCTCAGTTTTTGTTAACAGGGGCCTGTATCATCAGTTCTTTTGTCAGTTCTGTGGCTTGCATTGATTAGCGAGCACACACATAGACATACCACAGATTCTGATCACTGATCCTGGAAACTGCATTAGTAACAAAGCACATTAATAATCCTTGGAATCAAGGAAGAAACAAACTACAGTAAGAGCTTCTGACTGTGGGTACTGACTTGTGTCTTGTATATGAAGCATCTTAAGGAAGCCTCATCTTCAAAACCTGCTGAGCCTGAAAGCAGTGCTCTTTATGTACAGGTCTGCATGCTCTAGCTGCATGTATACTGGTGCTTGTCTGGTCTCTGGTGAGTTCTACAAGTTGAAATGTAAAGGGCTTGCAAATTATTTAGAAGGATACCATCATCTTCCTGCACACTTCTCAGTAAATGCCAAACGAGAGGAAACTCAGAGAGTTGCTAGATCTGTTCTCAATCCCACATTCTTTTTTTATGCTGCATTCAAGTCCTAAGTCCCATCCAGCACTATATAGAAACTTGGTAGCTTTTGAGATACTGGTGCTCTCCCTTAAACTCAAAGCTACCCTACTAATAAAACTCCAAATGATGGGAAGCAGCATGTAACATGTCAAACAAATGCACAGTATACTTTATTTCTGTGTTTCTTCTGGTTTTTTCAGTATCCTATTTTCCTTTAAGCCTTTCTATTCCTCAGAAAAGAATTGTTACCATACCTCTGTGCTATAGGAAGCACAAAGAAATTCTTGTTATTAATTGTACACAGAGGTGATTAGTTAAGCTAGAAAATGTAGACTGGATACATGTGCCTGTGTTTCTGCTGCTCTGCGTTCAGATGGGCTCTCCCACTCTCTGTCCTTGTCTCTCTGCCTTCCTCCCCTCCTCCTTGACTGTCAGAATATGTGAGCAGAATCTCTAAATTCAAGTGAAAGTGCTATTACAAAGTGTGCTGAGCAAGAAGACTCAAAGCAAAGCACTCGGCTCTAACGATGCTTTGATCTCTCCCTTTGCACTGTCTTTTTAAATTAAAAATTGCAAATATCTCTTTGGCTGAAAACATGTTCTCTTCTTCACCAAATATGTCTCACAGCTCAGGACTCACTCTCCCGGGCTTATTTCCTGAGCTTAGTTTCAGATCAACTGATGGTAAGTTGGACTGCAAAATACGAGGCTGTGTGGTTTTGTCTGATTACCTGAAGGAGCTGGAGGAAGGTTTTCTCTCTCTGGCACAAATGGCTAGACCCACCATGGGAGTGCTTTGTTTTCTGCAGCTTTTAAACCATGCCATGCAAGCTGCTTCAGAACCAGCGAATTGAACTGGATGATTTGTCTACTCCGGTATAACAAACCCTGCATCTCCATACAGAAATATTTAGATCTGTTTGGTTTTCCCTTTTCTTGCCGAAAACACAAGAGAGTGGTGAAGCTGACTTGCTTTGAAAGTTCTACTGCGAAGTGGCTTTGTAAGTGAAATATCAAGGCCTGCGTTCTTGCCTATATAACTATTTGCATGCATGTTGCCTGCCACTNGTACTCCAGTATAACAAACCCTGCATCTCCATACAGAAATATTTAGATCCGTTTGGTTTTCCCTTTTCTTGCCGAAAACACAGAGAGTGGTGAAGCTGACTTGCTTTGAAAGTTCTACTGCGAAGTGGCTTTGTAAGTGAAATATCAAGGCCTGCGTTCTTGCCTATATAACTATTTGCATGCATGTTGCCTGCCACTTTGGTCCTTAAACTTGGTTTAAAAAGCCTTCTGTAAGTGTCTGGACTTTGAAGAATTGACCTTCTGAGATTAACTTGGTTTTGGTTTATGCATGAAATACTTCTGCAGTGCAAATGCTGCCCTCATTTCTACCTGTGCTGCACCATGACTTTCCCAGAGGTTGCACAGGTGTAAGCGGTGTCAGTTTGAAGCCCATGAGGCTGCCCAGCTGGTCAAAGAATCTGATCTTTGTGCTGGCAGTGCCTTTTCACTCTGTTGTGCTGTGTGGCTAATGTAAGCCTCTGCCTGAACAGGGATTCAGGTCCCTGATCCCTTCCTGAGATGCTCTAGTGCAGGATTATGCTGTAGTGACATGTGAACCCAAGGATATGGATAACTCCCTCATACTCATCTTGGCTTCACAGCACTGTAATAATGAAAGGCAGCTGAAAGCCTAACGTAAGCAGAGATGAGACTGAAAATCCATGCAGAGATGATCTGTTGAGTAAGAAGGTGCCATCTTCACAGTGTCGCATCTCAAGAGTAAAACTGCACATTAAATATCTCAAAAGCTACAGAAAAACAACACCTGGATATGTAACAAACTGACACGTCTATTCTGGGATGACAGCATTATGGATATAGAATCTTTCTCAATCTGTCTCCATGATGTTTTCTTTTAGCATTCTCCCACAGCTTTCCTGGTAATCTGGGCAAATCGTTTAGTTGTATTGGGTTTTTTCTTCCCCAAATGCAGAAAGCTTCTAATATTTTTCAGTTGGCTTTTCAAGATGTTTTTCATTTGATTCCTTTGCAGTAAAAATACAGTTTTACAGCCACGGGCAATGCAAAAACTTCTGAAGTATTTCTGGTCAGTTCTTTTATCTGGTTTATTACTCTGAGATGGCCTCATTGTGCCCTGGTATGGATCTCATTAGCTGGTAGCCTTTCTGGTGTGAGGTGGTAGAGGGGAGGGGATGTCCTAGTCATAGCTAGTCCTGCTATGAGGCATGCAAGTAAGGCTGCTGTCAACAGTGATTGACAGGTAGAATCAAGTCTGGATATTTCATTCTTCTAAAGTAGAAATAAAAGAAAGAGGTTGAAGGCATTCTTGTGGGAGAAGTGTCCTACCCTGGAGATTTCTCTTTCTCTTCCCCTGTCACTTCTTTTTTCTCATCTCTCATTGTTTGTAGCCTCAGAACTCAGTGAGCAGCAACAGATGAGCAGTTTCTGGATGTTTTCCTGGTCTGTGAAGTTCTTCTCTTTGTTTGCTCCATTTTTGACAAAATTTTCACTTTTTCTTGAGCTTCTGTAGTAAACTCCAGTGATTTTCTGTAAACGGAAACATGCTGCTTTCCATCTTGTATTGGTGTAGAAAGCGGGGAGAGGAAACCCAGACCTGCTTCTCTTCCCTCAAAGATAAAGACAAGGAAAAGCCATGTGCATTTGATGCTTTTTCTTGTTTCAGCTCCAGGACTCAGCTATGCACTTGAGCAGCTGGTAGAGATGGAAGAAGCAGGAGGGGTGGCCATACACCACTGATCAGTGCCTGAATGCACATGTTTGATGGTGTGGCTCTCAGAGTTTCCACCATTGCTCTGTTTCTAGAGAGACTGGGAAAATGAAAATAAGGTGTTGCTCACCAAGTACACAAGCATTCAAGTATACTGAATTTTCAGGTTTTCTGTGGGTTGTCAAAAGCAGGAACCTCAAACTAAACTTTTAAGTGATGAGTAAGGGCCTTTTGGTGTATTCAGCAGTTCACATGAAGAGTCAGCTGAAATCAGTGGGAACAGCTAGGTCCTCAGCAGTTTGGTAAATGAGGGCCATTACTTAAGGTAGACTAGAAGTGTATTTAGGAGTGAGCCTCAGGGAAATCTGTTTGCCTTCCTTTTAATGATCCCTGTTTATGTACAGAGAAATGCAACCCCAATTCTAAAGAGAAGGGGAGGCATAAGTGGAAAATCTTTCCCAAAGTATTTGTCTGTCTTATGTTTTCAATTAAGGCTTTAAAAGAAATCACTGATATCTTCTTGTATCTGAAAAGAATGAAGGATAGCATGTCTTTAATTATTCACTAATAAGCAGTATGTTAAAATAGATGAGTCTCTTCCTGCACCACCTCTGATAACTATCTGGGTTATGGTAAGGGATTGTTTCTTTCTGTAGCTTCCACCAGAAACCTGGGCTGTAGAGTGCAGGGTCTCCACAGTGATTTGAGGTGAAGTGCATTCTGTAACTTCCATGTCCTCATGTCACAAGGCCAAGCATCTCAATGGATCTCTTGGCATTGTAGTGCTGTATGCCTGGGAAGGGTATCAGAGGGGTACTGGAATTTGGGTATATTACACATCTGCTGCTGTTCAGGTGAGCCCTCTTGAGCACAGAATGAACCTTAGCATTTACTGAGGAGGATTTTACCTTATGAGTGGTCCCATCTCTTTTAGCACAGTGAGGCCCAGCAGTTTAAGTCACAGCATTTACCTAAATGCTATGCTAGGTTAGGTCTATAAATCACAGTGAGAGATTTTTGAAGAGGCTAACACTGTTCTGAGAAGTCTTTGTGAAACTGTTTAGTTCATAGACATTTTTAGACTCTTAAATGTCAGAGTAGGAGCGCAGCAACTTGGTGCTGGGAAGGAAGTGAAGTAGGATTGGGTCAATGCAGCCTGGGTTTGTTTTGTCACACACCCGCTTTATCTAAGATTATTGAAGCCAACAGCACTGATACCTCTTCAACTCCTGTCACTAGACAGATCAGTGGATATGTCCCAGCTGTTTGGCCTCAGATTTCCCTGTGTCTGCTGGAGTATAGCAGTGATCTAAAACCCTGAGACAAGACAAAAGGGTTTCTTGGCTGTCTGAGACAAGTTGGCACAAGATAAAATATTGTGGACCTCCTTGCTGAGAAAATAGTAGCCAAAACTGCAGAGTGGCTGCTACAAGATGGAGTGGGAAGGTAATGAAAGGCAGCCAGAGGTGGCTGTAGCATAGCATATAAATTGACTTAGAACAGGGGGGAAGGATTGAAGGACTTTCCCAGAGTGAATGATTTCATAGATTATGGATTTAGGCAGCAGTTTATTTAAACATTAAAACTCTGAATGAAGCAAGTTACCCTGAAGAAAAATGTGTCAGGTATAGAACTTGTTACAGCTAACTGGTTAGCCTCTGAGGACTTTGTAAACTGTCCAGATATATTTATTACAGAAAATATTTTCTGGAGGAAAAAATAGACTGTTTCCTCACTCCAGAGGATACCACAGTATTTTCTGATATGAATGCTTGAATTCTGTGGTCTGTTATCATTACAGTTACTGGGTGACTGTTGTTAACAGCCTCTCTGTTTGCCAGGGAAAGGGAATAAAAGATAACAACTCCAAGAAAAGAAAAACTGCTGCAGCAGTAAATAGCAGCAGTTGTTTCATTACTGCTGCAGACATATTATTATACTTAGAGCTAGCTCTGAGGAGTGCCCCACAGTGGTATAGAAGCGCTTAGAAGGACCTGTCATTCAGCCATGGAAGAGGGCTTTAGGACAAGGAATGACAGAGAGTATTCCTGCATTCCAGACGGCTTCTAGCAGTCTGTGCATAATATACCCCTCAGATTTCTGTTTACTGCCAAACAAGATTGGTAAAATGAAGGTCAGCAGTCAGTAGTGGGATCAATTATGAAGAATACTTCATACTTAGAAAGGACCAATCCTTAAGTCCTTTACAGAGCAAAAGGAAGGGTTGTAGGAGAAACAAGAGAAACAGGCACTCTCGACCCTGATGTCAGGGGTAAAGGCAGGCCTGTCCAGAGGCTCCATGTGTGCTCTGCTATTGTTAGGAGTGTTGGTTTTATCTCTTGTCTGTGTATTCCCTCTTCCGACACTGACAGACCAAGCTGACTCCCATCTAACGTGATGCAGCTTGAAGTTGCCTCCATATGTGTGTGTATGTATTCGTGTTGGAGAGGGGAAGGTCTGGCTAGGCAATTTTGAGTATCAAAATCAAATTTGACACCTAAAATCCTGAGATAGTTCTATTATTTTCATGGCTAGATGATTTGTGGAGGCTAATGAGCTTATCTGCTCAAGTGTACCTAGCATTAAATGGTTTCCCAGGTTTTACAGTCTAGGCTCAAATAGTTCCTCATGTCCATTTCTGTCATTACCCTACAATTCTTTTCTTCTCCCCCTTCCTTTGTATTCACCTTCATCTCCCAAGTTTTAATCTTAGAAGTGTTTTTCCTATTTGTCAAACACAAGTCCCTTCACTTCCAACCCCCAGTGAAGAGCAGCATCACTGGCCCTCAGAACCATCTCCTGGCAGCCTCACAACAGCCTGCCGGCATGTCCTATGATGAACGTGAGATTCCTCAAGCACAGCTCAGCCCTGTACACTTCAACTGCAAGAAGCAGTTCTTACCTGAAATGTGATGATGGTTTGCATGCAAAAGTTGGCTCCCATGCTCTAGAAAGTGCTTTAAATTATGACTTTGAAAATGATCTTTCTGGCCTCTCATAAGCTTTAGTCCAGTGCTTTCCAGATGTTATTCAGGCAGCATTCAAAACCAGGGCGCTGGTGTTGAATGTCATGTTGTGTGGAGGTAAACAGTTAAGATTTGTGTCCTGAACAGGAAGGCCACATTCATTTCTGTGTAATGCTTCATTCATGGTAGAAGTCAAATACGCAGATAGCTGCTGGTGGTCATACCTCCTTGGCACTGCTTGCAAATAGGACTGTATCACACACATCTGGAACCCAAGATGAGTTCAGTCAGTGTGGGAAAGCGTTCACAAGTAGCAGCCTTTCACAACAGTTCAGTCCTTGTTTGCATTGTTTTCAAACATTTTGCATATACGTTTTGTTTCCTGCTTTTAAAAGACCTCCAGAATGAGTAATGGTCAGCAATTCACTGCACAGAGGGAATAGGAACAGCAAATGGGTTATTAGCACTGCAGTTCATGTGAGTTGAGTGGACAGAAAATGTGCAGTTAGCATACAGATTAGAAGTGCTTGATACTAAAGCTTGTTATTTTGGAGCTATAGCCAGTCTGGGTTAGCTTACTCAGGAAGTGTGCTTAATGGCATGCCTACTGTCCACCTTGTGTGGTTTCTTTCCCTTGATTAGCAAAACCAGTCACAAACACAACCCCCACACCTCCAAATTGCACCACTTGGGATTTAGGAGGATTACTTTTCTTTGTTGTGTATTTGTGTAAGTGGGCACCAGGTCCAGGTGTGTATTGCTGTGGGCATAGCAGCCCAAGAGTTCAGCTGCATGAGTACATGTACAAGTAAGGCTTGCTACCTTAAACCAGACTTAAGTATAGACATAATACAGTGAATAGACATAATACAGTGAATATAAATAGACATAATACAGTGAATGCTGCATCAATAATTTCTGACTGTCCCTAAAGCAACTACTGTGAAGCCGATAACCATGGTGTTAAGGTTCATTTCAAAGGAAGAAACTTAAGCAAGAGGGCACTTCACCGTCCTGTCCGTGACCTGTACAGAAGGCCATCTCAGCACAATAAGTGTATTGCAGGATTTACAGTCCCTGAGCAGTTTGAACAGTTTGGGTTGGTTAGATTTGTAAAGTTGGCTTGATTCTTTTTACTCCCTTATGCTGCTAGGAAGCATAAACTTTTGTACTAACCCTCTGTTTTATCATAATAATGCTTTTAAATTCAACTTTATTCTGATTTATCTTGATAAATAATGGTTTTCTGGGAAGGCAGGGAACAGAGAACACCAAAGAAGACCAACTAAAACATCTCTGTCTTGTATACATATCTGTCCTGTATATACCACCTTAAATTTCTGGTAGATACTCTACTGCAATTCCACATCCCCCGAGCTTTTGTGGCTTAAATATTTAAACAATAAAAATTACCAAAGCCTTAAGAATGATGTCTCATGATATTCAGTGACCTGAAGATAAGCTGTATCAGCCCTCAAGAAGGTAAAGGAAAAACTTGCATGTAGAAGGTAAAGAAATACAGTCTTATTAAAGCTCTGTAAGTGAAATCACCCTTCAGATTCTCTCATGCTAGGATATGTTATCTGACAGGCCAGTTCTGGAAAATGCCTGTTGTCTTAAGTAATTAAGGTACATTTTTGACAGGATGGATCTCTCATAATCTGAGCAAGCTGTACACAAGCTAATAATTTAATTTTTGCAAGCAAAGCTAACTATGCTGTGCAAAAAAAGGCCTGTCACAGGAAAATGTCAACATAGCAGAGGAGCTGGGAGTCAGTTGGTATACATTTTGAGGCAGACATCTTAAAACTAGCTTGTATGTCTGCCTGACTGTATGTACAAAGCTTCAGCCCAGGAGAATATGGTCTGTTTGTACTTTTTTGCATGTTGCAAAAGTCATTGATGCTGTCCTCTCCATGTGAGGGGAATGTAGAGCGTGGTGATTTTTTAACCTAAAAGCACTTCCCATTGTATTGTCTTGCAGCTGGAGTACTTGGCATTTTCAGTTTAAACGAGGAGAAGGAAAATGATATTAGAAAGCATCCTGTGTATTTTAGACCTGTACGTTACAGTGGCAGAGTGGATTCATTGGGACATTATGGGCATATTATTTGCGATGAGTTATTTGAAAGGGTATGTTGACTTTAGTGTAGACTAAACTCTGGCTTTGTTGTGGAGCTTGATTGGCGCTGCTGGGTGATCTCTCCTGGGCTGGGTTGGCCCAATGGCTGGCTACACCTTGATGTACCTTTCCCAGGACTGTCTCCTTTATAGTCTTACTCCAAAGATTTAATACTGTATAGCAAAGCAGCCTACATGTATTCCTAGGATGTTACAGGACCTGGAGATTGAAATCATGCCCCGACAACATGATGTGAATGGGAAGAAACAGTGGGGATGGAGGTGGGCAGGGGCTGGGGATCCTCCACTTGGAATTTGTATATGATGCAAATCTTCTGCTTCTTCTTACAAGGAAATAACTGAGAGATGCTGCAGCACACTCTGCCATCTCTGGGGAGGAGGACTCATGCTTAAGGTGATGGAAAAGTTATTGTCTCTGTTTCCCCCAGTTTGCTGTTGGATTGGCACCCTTTGCAGAAGGGGTGCTCCCTAAAGTGTGTTGGGGTGTGTGTAGTGTGGTTTTTTTATGTTGATTCAAAAACCAAACCCAAAACAGTGAACCACAACAAAGTTCTTTTGTCTTGGGTTCA
This sequence comes from Agapornis roseicollis, assembly GCA_002631895.1. Taxonomy (NCBI): domain Eukaryota; kingdom Metazoa; phylum Chordata; class Aves; order Psittaciformes; family Psittacidae; genus Agapornis; species Agapornis roseicollis. The sequence goes on from NDXB01005464.1 coordinate 26,895, forward strand.
GGAGTGTTGCAGCAGTTATGACCAGCAGCATTGGTTGGTGTCACACTAAGGCATACCCTGCATGGAAAGCAGCCCACTGTGGTAGCACTCGTGCAGTCCATGCATTAAACCCTGCAGATAAGCTGCCAGAGGGTATTTTATGCTTCTGCTGTCCTTTGGAAATTGCTATTTCATCTGTCATGTGTTGAAGTGTAAGGAAATGGATTTGCTCAATAATTTCTCTGTTGAAAAATAATGGCATATTGAGTCATGTAATATCATAATCTAAGTTTGTCATAGCATAAATTTCAAAATCATATATTTCCAATCAACACCTTGCTATAAATTTGAAAAGTAATTATTCACCTCTTCTATTAAGCAGGAAAGTAAGATCTGACAGTCCTTGGGAAGGAGGATGAGAAACCCACTACTTATTGAAGAGATCCTAGCATTCCTCTGCTTTAAATAGCCAGTGAATTTGAGTCCTAGTAGCAAGACCTAGTTTAGAACTTGGGCTTTGCTGTGCTTGGTACTGAGTCTTTTTTCATAGGCAGCCCAGTTCCCCTGTGCCCCAGTGAGCAGTTGCCCCAGCACTGTTTGGTTAAGTGCAACTCCAATTGAGGCCCATATGCAAGGAGAATCCCAGATGGCTCTGTGCAGCTACGTTTGTGCAGTTATTTATTTATTCTTCGCTGTGTCCCTCAGTGGAGCTGAGTTTTCCTGTTACACCTGCTTTTTAACCCTTCCTTCCTCAATAGAGTAACCAGATGGTGATTTGCATTTCCCAAGGGAACAACAGCAGTGAAGGCTAACACTGCAGCTGTTTAGTTCTTCCTGAGCATCCCTCCTCTGACTGTGCATTGCTGGGCACCTAAACCAGCTGCAGACAGGCGTTTCTTCAAGTTTGGGGGTTTACTAACCCACGTTCTGCAGTAGACCAACTGGCAGAGGCACTGTTCATGGTGTGGTCCCACATGAACCCGTGCTACTTTGCACAATAGAACCCACCATATGTTTAATTCTAAAAAAAGGGTTTGCCTAAAGGGATGGTGTGAATCTCTTTGAAATAGAAATGTATTAAATTTTTATGTGTGAAAGTGGAAAAAAACCCGCCTTTATGTATTACCAATTTGTTACATTAAATATCATTTGTGTGGTCTGTGCCACATCTACAGCAATATGCAGCTGTGCAAATGGACACGTTATTTGGCTTTTGTCAGGTTGCATCAGTCAAAACAAATGCTGCCTTCTGTTCCTCAGCTGCTTTGCCCACGCCTGTGCCCTCCTGGTTCCTTTGCTCGGTGGAATCCCTTTTTTGCTCTCATTCTGTCTGCTACAAATGGTTAGGAGTGGGAGTCAGCAGAAACAGTTTGATTTTCATTCCAACTGAGGGCAGGAGCAGGCAGAGCGCAGCAGCCAGGCTCTCCAGACCTTCACTGGGGATTTCAGGAAGCTGGGAAAGCTGGATTAGTGTTAGGAAGCACTTGGATTTAGATTGTTTCTCTCCTGCAAACCTAAATGGATCTGAGTGGTAAGGAAACAACAGTGGGAGTTAAAGGCAGATCAGGCAGTAAGGGAACTGATACTCCTGATCTTGTGAGAATGGGGCCTGTGCCTTTGGCTGGTAGCCATGTGACTGTCATGAAGGTGATGGAAAGGCAGGAACCTTCCTGCCCTGCAGTTCTGTTGCTTTAGATGGCTTCCCACCCACCTCATGAAGTGACCTGAACCTTCTTTCTCTTTATGCCACCGCATATTGCGAGAAACAATGTCAGACTGCATTTATTTGATGTCATTGAAAGACACTTTAGAGTAATAATATAAGGAGTAACCCACTCAAGATACTTTGAATGCTACCTTTCCAGTTGCTGTCTGGTATTTGTGCTAATGCATCCAGGCAGTGCAACTTCTCTTCCTATTCCTGGGATATAAGCAAGAGCGAGGCTGTTAACAAGGACTAGGTTGTGAAGACCTGTAGAGCAGGGTGGCTAAACTGCCTGGACCTTTGTCTGTGTAGGAGCTGCTCTCAGCAGCTCTGGTAGAAAAGCTGGAGAGATGTAAGGAAGCTCTAGATGATCAGTGACCTCTGAAATATGAACTGCTGCTCTCCTGTTTACTTGGCATTGCCAGAGTCTTGGTCCTTTGCAAGCCAGCCTAACAAAATCAATGGATGGTAGGAAAAGCAATGCTAGCATGGGAATAACAAGTCTCCAAGTCTGATCAGAGAGTGAATGGTTCAGGCTTCCAGTTTTGGGCTAACTTCTCTAACAATATTGTCTGCAGAGAAATGGAGCTATTGCTGGTGGGTTTAGTCCAGTTACACTGCATTGCACTGCAGTCATGGACAGGGTGATTGGAATGGCAGTATTATAGGAATTATTTTAATGCCCCTTTCTACTTTGTTATTTTGCTTAGTTTAAGTTCCTCAGAACTGTTTGCAATTCAACAAATGGCCAATTTCTACTGTCTTTTTTTCCATCTTTTTTCCCCAGTCTGTTTCATTTTTGCGTAGACTGCTGTATTTTCCCCTCTTCCATTTAGGATCCCCCAATGTCATGGCTGGCTATCTAAGTAAAACACGCTTCACCTTTGGGATCTTACAGCCTCTTGGGTCAAAATTTCCTTCTTATGAACAACCTTTAAACCCATGGTCATTGAAACACTATGGATAATCAAGTGAGGCAGTGAAACAGTCCCCTAAGAGAAAACACACTTAAATTCATCAAATATTCCCTGCAGATGCCATAGGAAATTTTCCCTCTCCTCCTGCAATTCCTGGTAGCAGTGTGACATGCTTTGCATTGGAGATATTTTTGTAAGTGTCAGGCATAAGGACTCCTTAGAAACACTACTCTTTTTCCTTGGCAGTCAGTGAAGTTTAACCTAGGGGATTTCTTCCCAGGGCATCCACAGACAGAAGCAAGGATGGATACAGACCTGTCTTCTGTGCTCTGCTGTGTTAACCAGGCACGTGGAATCCCTTCTTCTAAGCAGCTGCATTAGATACATTGGGTAAATCTCTGGCAAATAAGTAGAAAGGCACTTGCTTTGGGCTTTTTACCATGGATATGAGATTTTGCCTCACCTATGCAAATAAAGGGGTGTCCAATGTACTCTTGCAGGGACTTGGCTTTTATTTAGGTGCAGCAGTGTACTGGAGTGCCTGACTTTCTGAGAATATTTACTACAAATAGTTTGAAAGCAGCACACAGGACATGGTGGTCTGAAATCTAATTTTCCCCAAATCAGTTATTCATTTGAGCTTGAATAATTTCCTAACTGGAGATATTTAGCAAGTCAAAAGCACAATGTGCTCTGGCTGGCAGGAGCTCTGAACATGGTGTCATGGCTTAAGCCCAGCCGGTAACTCAGGACCACGCAGCTGCTCCCTCACTCTCCCCACCTCCTCCTTCTTTCTCCCCCTGCTCCTGGAGGGATGGGGAGGAGAATCAAAAGAATGTAACTCCATGGGTTCAGATAAGAACAGTCCAGTAACTAAGGTATAACACAAACCACTACTGCTACCACCAATAGTAATAATGATAAGGGCAATAACAAGAGAAGAGAATACAACCCACCAACTGATACCCAGCCCGACCCGAGCAGTGATCTAACCCTTCCAGGTAACTGCCCCCAGTTTATATACCACACATGACGTGCAGTGGTATGGAATACGTCTTTGGCTAGTTTGGGACAGGTGTCCTGTCTCTGCTTCCTCCTGGCTTCCCCTCCTCCCTGGCAGAATATGAGACTCAGAAAAGTCCTTGGTCAGACTAAACATTACTGAGCAACAGCTAAAACCATCAGTGTTATCAGCATTGTTCCCAGGATGAAAGTCAAAAACAGAGCACTGTACCAGCGACTAAGAGGAGAAAAATGACTGCTACTGCTGAACCCAGGGCAGTGGGTAATTCTGTGTAGATGCTTGTTCCAATAAGTAGATGCTCTTCATCCATTCCGTGAGTTTTGCTCAAGGCCTAGTTTTGATGTTTTAGTGTCATGCCGAATTTGGTTCTGCTTTGCCTTTATCAAAGACTTCTGACCAACACACAGCACAGCACAGTGCTTGGAAGCTACTGTAGTCTCTGTAGCTGCAAATGCTCAAAGAAGGAATTGTAAGACTGACTTTGGCCCTAAAAGCTGCCAAAATAATTTTTTTCACTCTGGCTTTTTCCTATCAAAATGGCATGATGCAGAGCACTGAGAAAGTAATGTTGGTTGGATTCAGTTCATTATTTATTTTGGTATACAATTTAACTGCTTGTTTGGAATTTTCCCTCCCAGCTGTGGCATAATTACTTATTAGGGTGTAAATCAGATGTTTATAAAGCAGTGCTGCTGCTCTTTCTCCTCTCCTCCAGTATGACCTGATCCTGGTAGATGTTGAGGGTTTGGTTGGTTGTGTTTTTTCCAAATGGCTCGAGGTTCAACTGTCATGACTGCTGTCATGTAAAACACCATCTGTGACCCTGGCTTGGCTCTGCTCTGCTCCAGAATGCACAGTGCAGGAGTTCAGTTTGTGGTGAGTTTGTGTTGCTCTTTCATGGTGCTGTATGTACAAGACAGATTTCCTTAAGGACTTTCCTAAAAGCAGTGTGCTGAATAAACAGAACCAAAGCTATCAGTTTAGCAAGGTTTGAGGTAAATACTTTGCATACTTACTCAATTACAGATCCCATAGTGCATGGTTTGTTAGCAGGCAAATGACAACCGAGTGACTATGTAGTTCCAACTGAATTAATGTATTTTATTAAGGATAGCTATAAGATAGGGTGAGTGACCTTAAAAAGACACACTAGCTCTGGCCAATCCATGAGAAGCATTTTAAGGATTACCTGAAGTTGTACAAAAGCAATTCCTTAACATCTAAGGACCAGATTTCTGCAGAAGTTGGGTTCCTGCAATTTCCACAGTCCACCACCTGCCATAACCCTTGATCAATGGTTTGAAGGCTCCTGTTGCCTGTAGCACAACCTAACAATTATTTATTTCATCTTCTATGAAATAAAATGAAGAGATTGAAGATAAACCTAAGCATCTTTCAGTCCCAAGGAGAACAAGAGGTATCTGCCAGGAGAGGCCCTGCAGGAATAAATGTAAAATGCTTAAAAGCTAAGTTACATAAACCTTGTGCTGTAGTAATGTCATATCTATCAGGACTGGTCACAGTTATTCCTCCCTCTCATTTGGGGTGGAAGACTATTATGCCAAATGTTTTGGCAGAATCTTTTTCCATATTCAGGTTTGGCAAGAACCTTCTCTACTCTGGTGTCCTCTCTCCTTCATTTCTTATTTCTCCGTAGAAATGAGCTGTAGGGAGATAAAATTTCTTGCAGGTGTCCCTAACCTGAGCTCTGAGGGTCATAGCATTGGGTATTTCCTTAGAAAATTGGTGTCCTGGATCTAGCTATGTATATATAACAATCATAGAATCATAGAATGGTTTGGGTTGGAAAGGTCTTTAAGATCATCCAGTTCCAACCCCCTGCCATGGGCAGGGATACCTCACCCTAGACCATGTTGCCCAAGGTTCTGTCTAGCCTGGGTTTGAACACTGCCAGAGGTGAAGCATTTACCACTTCTTTGGGCAACCTGTTCCAGTACCTCACCACCCTCACAGTGAAGAACTTCTTCCATATATCTGACCTGAACTTCCCCTGTTTGAGTTTAAACCCATTGCCCCTTGTCCTGTCACTACAGTCCCTGATGAAGAGACCCTCCCCAGCATCCTTATAGCCCCCTTCAGATACTGGAAGGCTGCTATGAGGTCTCCATGCAGCTTTCTCTTCCCCAGGCTGAGCAGCCCCAATTCTCTCAGCCTGTCTTCGTATGGGAGATGCTCCAGTCCTTTGATCATCTTCGTGGCCTCCTCTGGACTTGTTCCAACAAGGAACGCCAGAACTGCACACAATACTCAGGTGAGGTCTTCTGAGAGCAGAGTAGAAGGGCAGGATCATCTCCTTCGACCTGCTGGTCATGCTGCTTTTAATGGAGCCTAGGTTGAGAGAGAGTTAGCATATCTAAGTCCAGCTCAACTCCATGAACAGGTACTGGTTTTATTTATAGCCTTGGATGTCTGTAGGTGCATATCTAATTCTAGCTTGCCACAAACAAAATAGAAGTTTTTCTTTATAGGTATGCGGACAGCATGCTCATCTGTATGGAATCTCTAATTGTTCCTCAACAACACTGACAGCTGCCAAATCTGACCAGCTTGACAAGGTGATTTTGGATAGATTCCCCAATATTTAAAAGTAGCAGGCAAACTCTCCACTGCTTATACATAGATGAGATTGTCAGATAATCAGGGTGCAAGTCATTTACAAAAAAGAAAACCAGTAACGCTTTACTTTAATAAGCTCTGGAGTACAAACTCCCTGTCTTGGAACTTGCATTCCCTATTTTAAAACTAACCAGATCTGAAGACAAAAAGCAAACAATCCTCACCTAGTGAAAGAGTGAAATACTGTTTGAAGCACTGTTTTCAGTAGTTTACTGTCTAACTTGGTTTGGGGATGTATAAAGAAAAGTTGCCCTTGGTGACTATGCCCTGGAAGGATGCTGTTGGAGAGGCAAGGAATGGTCCTGAAGGAAGGGGTTTTTGTGTCATTTTTATCTACTTGGTCATATTTGTACTGCTTGGAAATTGCCAGGTGGGTTGAAAATACTTTCTCTATCTCTGTTTCTTCACTCTGCACTCGCCATGCCTCTGGGGAGCACTCAGTTTTCCACGTGACTGCAAGCAGAGATGCAGGCTGACCATTAGATGGGTCATATTTCTAACACAAACAACAAAAAAACAGTGGCTGAGGGCTGAGAACAGGAGCAATTCCTCTTAACCTGGAGTGGGAACCTACCCGCTGTGGGCAGCCAGGACCTTTAGGTGTTGGATGGCTAGGGAAGTTTTTGAGGGTTGTATTTAAACTGGCCAGTACATTGGGACTAGTGATGTTCTTATTTGTGTGGCTATTGCCAGTGAGTTGCAGTGTGCAGCTGAGCTTCTTTGGTGCTGTACAACTGAGAGGAGACAAATAATGCCCCTGCTCTGCAGAAGTTGCAAGCAAATGTAAGGCAAAACTCTACAGGGGGAAGCAGACAGGGTAACAAATAATTGATTCCAAGTTTTCTGCTTCCTGAACTAACAGATTTATAAACAGCTGGAGATCCCAATTTAATTTCAGGCTACACACGTATAAAGATCAAAGCCATGTTTCTGAAGTTTGATTTATGAATTAACAATACTTTCAAAATAACAATGAGCTTTGTTTTTAGGCTTAGCCTGCACCAAGGATTTGTGCCATTCCCCACCCATACCTGTCCTTAAACCTAGGTTTGGGGTTTGTTCCTTGAAGGCTGCTCCAACTTCATTTGTGTCTCTGTAGCAAGTCAGCTCTGCCAATGATCCAGCAAAACCTCATTCACACTTTCCCTGCAAGACCAACAGCAGCTCCTGGCAGAGGGTATTTCAGGCAAATGCTATTAGCCTGTGACAAGATATACTGGTCTTAAGCAGGTTATGCAGGCAGCAGTACTGCAAAGTCTAGTCATATTCAATGTTTGTCACTTCAGAGGCCTTAGGAAACTCTTGACTCAAACCTCTGCTTTGTCTCCAAAGCACAACCGGATGAGTGAATGGGCACAAAGATGCGCAGGTAAATCTCTTGTGTAAACACATGGATAGGGTTTGTGAATGTGACAGCATGAAAAATGAACTTGCTGCATCTGAAATCCTCAGATATGGTATCACATTTTAGTAAGCTGTTTTCCATGTCTGTTGCTTGCAGACAAGGATTCACTCCCAGCTTCCAGCATGGGTCAGCTTGCAATCACAGTGGCCTCAGAAGGAGAAACAAGCCCAGCTTGGGGAGAGGATTGCTGCCAGTCAGTGCCAACAAAACCCACCTCAGAGCTTTTCACTGTGCATTAATAAGGCCAGCAAACCATGTGAAGAAGAGGTGTGATTTTCTGCAGACCTTACCTGTGCCATTGGCTTGGAAGTCAGCCTGGTGGCACATGAGACCTTCTGTTCTCATTAAAAAAAACAGGAGGAGAGAGGGTGGCACAAGGAAAAGCAAGCAGGCAGCAGTTGTGTGCTGAGGAGGGTGGGGGGCCTTGAGACAGCGCTTTCATTCATTTTTCACCTCGAAGTGTTGTGTGAAGTGAACCTTCTTAGGAGAAGGGACTTCTGCAGCCAGTCGTGCCGGTAATGTTGTGCCATTGTCACGCTGGTTTGTATTCCCAACCTTGCGACCCACTGAAAACCAGAAACAATAGGAAAAATACCTTCTGTATGGCAGTGCTAGCGGGTGTCTCTTGGCAAACTACAATGAGCATAGCTTGAATTTGAAAGTACAGCTATTAATTATGTGCCATTGTGCTAAACTGATGAATTTCTTTGTGGCAGAAAATCTGTGTGCATTTCTTCTAGGCATTACAGCCTTTTCTCTTTGGTGGTGATAATTAAAAAACAAGGACAATATGACTGGCAGAATGGAGTGAGGTTTTCTTTCCCTGAGAAGACATAATTTATAAATTAAAAGCAGTATGTCTCAGCCAGGAACAAGCTGAAGGGTGTTCTTCTGAACTCTGGCATGAATGTCATCAATGAAAATGGAAGAGGTGAAAAGCATCCTCTTTTCCACTTAGAATAAGCATTTTGCTAATATATTGAAACTGCACAGAGATGAGTTTGTCTCCGTCACTCACAGCCATCAACAAAATGCTGGCTTCCGGAAACCAGCCATCCCAGGAACATGGTTGAGTCACTGACACTTCCAAAGATGAGCAGAGGGAAAACCCTGATGTCCAGAGTGCCTGTGTTCATCTGGGAAGGCCTTGCCTCTAGGAACAAAATCAGACAAAAAGGAGGGTGCGTGAAGGACATGGTAACAAGCACCAGTAAGTAAACAAGTTCTTATAAACACACTTTTACTTTACAAATGAGTAATGATAAATAACATCTAAGGAGCTCTTTCCACCATTGCTGTGGATAAGGCTGATATATGCACCACATGTAATGTTTCTTACAATGAATACTTCGCCAAAGTGGGGTGCTCTTTCCTCATTGATTTAAGGCTCTCTACATTTGCCACGGAAGGAACAAGTTCATCCCTCCTGTCTTCCTCTTTCACCTCTATTCCTTATCCTAACATTTGTGAGGAGCTGATCTGAGTGAAATTTAAGCTCTAAAGAAACCAGGAAGATTTTAACCAGTTCAGGTCCTGAGTCACACTACTGAGCAGCCTTTGCAAGGGAACAACTAAGAAGTCCCAGGTGAGCTTAAGGAGAGCAGATCTGCCTCTTTCAGAGGTAATCTGAACTTTGCTCAATTTAAATAAATCATGAATTAATCCATTCTTAAACAGAGCCCTGTGTGTGAGAGCTGGATGCAGTCAGCTACTTGCCATGTTGTTGAGGTGCGTACTCTAAACTGCTGGAGTTGAATGGTCCTGGAAGGGTTTTTTTTGTTGGATTTGTTAGTTTGTGAATTGACTTGTCTGAGGTGCCTCCCAATTGCTCCCAAACCCATTCTGTGGTGGGAGGCCTGATCCCCTGGCTCTGAGTCCACATTTTGATCCAAGTTTCTGCAGAAGGATGTTGCAGCTTTGACTTCTCATTGCTTATTAAGTGGATGGTTTAGGTGTTTCTGCTCTGTTGTGGCTGTGGAGGATGGAGCTGTACAGTTAATTCTCTCCAATCATGTCTTTGTTCTCATTTTGATGACACTGTTATTCTGCCTTGTGCATGTCAGTAGTTTAACTGTCTCTTTATCTCCAGGTTCATTAAAAGGAGGGTTTAAGGCTGAGGTTTTTCAATTAAAACCAAAGCAAACCCCCATAGTTTTCAAAACTATGTCTCTAAACTTTTAAAACCTCTGTAAAGATCTGTGGGCTTTCTAAGACCTTTTTTCCCACACTTATGTGTTCTTTTGTTCTCTTTCCCTGGTCTCTGTCTCCTTTTCTTTTCTTTTCTTTTCTTTTCTTTTCTTTTCTTTTCTTTTCTTTTCTTTTCTTTTCTTTTTTCTCTTCTCTTCTCTTCTCTTCTCTTTGCTTCTTTTTTTTTCTCTTT
>NDXB01005464.1:36995-66865 GCA_002631895.1 Agapornis roseicollis
CTTTTCTTTTCTTTTTTCTCTTCTCTTCTCTTCTCTTCTCTTCTCTTCTCTTCTCTTCTCTTCTCTTCTCTTCTCTTCTCTCCTAAGGACAAAACTGGGGGGGAAATGGTTCAGAGAGTGGGAAATAAAACATCTCTTTCAAGTCTCCCCATACAAGTATCTCTCTTTCAAGAAGTGCAGGTTAGAACTAGCTGCAAATGCATTTCTGTGGCCCCAGTATGCCTGCACTGTGCAAGCACCTCTGCCCTCTTCTTGGTATTTTTAGCCTTGCTTTTCTTTGGTATATCTCTGCTCTTCCTCTGCATTAGAGGACAATGTATACCTTCCTGTGTGCTTTGTCTGTTTTCAATGCCTTTCCCTGACCCCTGGCATTTTTGTCCTAGAGGCAGTAGGATGAATTTTACGGGTGTTCAAGCTCCAGGCACAACACTGCCTTAAGTCTCTGATGACACTGGGTATCACAGGAACTGCTGAGAACTCTGCTAGTGCTGTTGAGAGGCCTGATTATGCAGTAGGTGTCTGCCTTTGTGTCCGTATGCTGTGTTACTAAAAAGGAGCCGAGCAAGAGAGGAGTTAATCTCAGCTCTTGGGCCATTAGAACAGGCAGAGCCTGGATGGCAGCATGTATTGCCTGGGGCCATCCTCCCACTTGGCATCTCCAGCCTGACATGGCCTCTGCTAATCCCTTTTGGGTTGACTGCATGTTGCCCCAATACAGAGGAAAAGCAGCAGCATCTGCCTTTGCCTGCCACTGCTGTTAGAAGCTTTTTGCTAATGGCAGCTAATGCAACAGTAGCATTCATGTTGCCGTTATCCTGATGCAGGAAAACTGTGTGGGAGCTTATCTAAGCACTGAGTAGTGGGGAACTCATTGGTGGGTGACAGATGAAAACCAGCAGCGAGTCCTGCTGTTCTGTCTTATTCCATAGGGATACGACTGGCAGAATTCACCTGACTCCTCATTTCATTCCCTGGAGGAGTGAGAAGATGGCAACCAGAGCTCACTGCTTTTTTCTTTTCCCTTAAAGTATTTCTGATTTCTGAAACTTCCAGGGATGCCTTGATTAAATACAGAAATACTGTCAGGTGCTACAGCTGTCAGAAGGAAAATGAGAGCAGGATGCTGATTGTGAGGGAAGTCATGGCTTTCACTAGTAAAATACTTCACCAGAGTGATGATTTTATGGTCTTTTTAGTTGTTTAGGTGGTCAGAGTGGGCATAGCTTCAGAGTTCTGAGCTCTTTTTGATGTTGTGGTTTGGTGTTTCTCCTTTGTCCTGATCTGCTAACAACAGAAGTGAAGTAGTTTGGGGGTTAACTTCTGGTTTGTCAGTGAAAATAGGTTTGCAGGGGAGGCTGCTGACTGGGTGAACCGTCTCTCTGGGTCACTCCTGACAGAGTGGAGGAGCTGACATATGTGCTTATGGAAGACATCATTCCTGGTACAGTGAATGTAAGAGACAAAGTGAAATGTGACAGAGAATATTTGAACCTGTGACTTGGCTCTGGATATTTAGGTTTTGTTTTATTTAAAGATCTCAAAGATGAACAATATTGTATAAGACAGTGAGAGACAGGCAACTAAGAGGTGCTTGGCATGGGGCAGTGTAGGTGGGTGGCCTGAGCAGTCTGAAGCTTTAGCATCAGACACAAGATGACTGTTCTGTCAGTAATGCTGCCTATTCCATGGGGGGTTTTCTTCCAACTTTAGTGATAGCAAGTTGTGTTCATCTCTGCCATGACCAGAATAGGCCTGAGGGAGCACAAAGCCATCAGACCCATCCAGAGCTTCCCACAGAGCTGCACCTCTGGCTTTTTGCAGGACAAGAGACTACAAATGCTTCTGGATGCCTGGTTGTGTTTGGGTATTTCATTTGCTAGCTTTTAAACCTGACAGCAAACACAAAATGTGTATGCAGAGCATGGAGTGTTCTCTCCAGCCCTAAGTACACAGTTGCACAGGACGTAAGTAGGAAACGTAACATGTAAGTTTTCATTCACGTTACAGATTTCTGTTACTACAGAGAGGTCCTGGCATCTTTTGGGTGCCTTTTCTTCAGCAGCTGTGCTGGTTGGGCTTCTTATTTTCATTTCTACCGTTACATGAGCTGACTGATTTTTATGGGTGCTTTAATTCAACATTTGAAGTAGAAAAAGTGACACCTTGCTATTGAGAATGCCCACCAGACAGCCAATATGCCAGCAGGACCAGCCTAGTCCAGTTAATGGCTTGAAAATTCAATTTTGAGTGGTACTTTGATTTTTATTTTTTAGAGATAATTTTGCAATAAATTGGCATGTAAATAATGTGGTTAATTCTACCAGCAGACAGATTAAAAGCAGGGGTGTTTATGTATCACCCGCATGTGGCTGCTAGGTTAGCTGTCTGGCACAGTGCAAGAAAGGAAACAGGAGAAAAAAGGAGACAGTTGGACACTTGAAATTCAGCTACAGGATTTTAGCAGTTTCTTTCTTAGCTCTCTTTTCTAGGTGAAACTCCCATTGTAGATCTTCAGTATTTCTGTCTGATAAACCATCAACTGAATTCAGCTTGCCTGTTACTGAACTACACTGAAGCATGGCTCAATATTTCTCAGGGTTGTGGGAGGAAATGCATAAAGAGGGATTCTACTGGGTTTGCCCCATTTATAGAGCATGTAGAGAGCAGAAAACTGGCAAAATGCAATATGGTATCCGAATCTATGTACAGTTTTGAGATCTTGGTAGGAGACTTCAGTGCAGCCCAAGCAGTGTTTCTTGACACCCAGTGGTTATCTAGAGGAGCCCTTTTTCCATCTGTTTTTCCCTAGTTAATGGGTTGTTTTAAAAGAAGGATTTATGCAGTTGCAGGGCCCAGCAGGCTCCACTGGGACAGCCCACAGGAGCAGCAGCAAATCAAACCAAGTACTGCTTTTACAGCCAGCATTCAGCAAACTGCTTTTCATAGCCAGCCTGTGACTTAGCGAATAGGGCAGCAGACAAGGGGTTATGTGAACTCCCGTATGCTGGAGCACAAACATGTCAGAGCCAATTTTAATCCTTAAGCCTGCTTTTGTTTCGAAGGTTCTTGTTTGCTGCAGGTATCTAAATTTAGCCATATTTTTGTCAGCTAGAACTTATGTTACAGAGAAGAATGCGAGCAAATCTCAGCAATGTCACACTTCGTTAGTCATGCAAGCACTTAAAAGCAAGGTTAGAAACACAAAATTCTGGAGATTTGTGGTGGCAGTTGTTTAAAAATGCCACACTGAGCTTTTTAGGATTTACCTTCTGAAAATGGACAAAGTTAAAGCATTAAATTTCATGAACAATGCGGCTTTCTTAAGTTTGGAAAAAGGACTCTTTAAATCCTGAAGGAAAGTTTCACTGGACATGTATGTTCCTCTTTCTTTGCAACACTTGCAAGTCCATCACATTTTCTCCCAGGTTCAAAGGCAGAAAACAGTATTTGCTGACAACCTGCTTTTCTCTTTGGTAGTGGCTGTGGGCTGCTTGGGGCCTGCAGATAAGCTCGAGGGACTCATGGCAACCCCTTTGAAACATGCTTTTTCCTTTCTGCTACTGCAGCGTGGGCTGGCTCTCTTGGGGTTGCCTTGCTCTGGTGGGCAGGGTGAGAGGGCAGAAGGTTAGCTGTGCCACGAGGCAGTGAGTCCAACATGTGGCACCTCTCTGATGGTGCCAAGCTTGAGGCAGTGTTGCTGTTTCTGCTGTCAGGATCTGTTCTGCAGGTAGCAGTATATAAAAATCTGCCTTGTGTCTGTTGACATGTATTTGCTGCAGTGTTCTCTGGAAAGGAGAAAAGCTCCTCAAACACTTACACTTCTTTTTCTTTCTTTTGGATACAGCTGTATGGAATTGACAGGGGCAATTAAAAGCCAAAAGCTCTCCCAGTGTTTTCACCCTGGATTTGTTCTGATTTATGACCTGTATTTTTCTGCTTGTGACCATTGGCTGTGTGAAACCTTGGTAATAGAATACCTTTGTAAAAAATTATTTCTTAGTAAAAACATGCACATACCAAGAGAGCTGAAATATTTTAACGTACTATGGCAATCACATCTTTCCTGTAACAGTGCCACTCTGTAAAAAGCTCTGAAGCATCCAGGCCAGTTTCCAGGCAACCTTTGTGTCCTGTGGTGCTTGCCTTGGGAGAAGAGCAAACAAAGCACCAAAGTGGCTGTGTGTTGGCCTTAGGTTTCTAACATGGGTACCTCAGAAGATCCCAACCTACCATACACAATGACTTTCCAGTTATTTTGTTAGGGATACGATTCTGAAAAGGGAATGGTTGACCACTTATCAAAAGAGCTATTCAATAACCAGTTGAGCTATCCAAGATGAGAAGGAATGAGCTCTGGGGGTTATGGCTGTGAGCAGGAGGTTCAAAGCAATCTCTTGGCAGCCATTGCAGAAGGGGAGGCCAGAAAACAGAGAGCCTGGCTGCCAGCCAGAGCAGGCAGGGAGGCCTAACATAGCTGTTTTAAGAAGGAACAAAGTACATGGCTAAGAGAAAAATCATGCGTGGAAATGTTAGGCTGAGAACGTGTCAGGTGTTGTCCTCTTCAAGTTGCATTTATCAAAGGTCTGAGTGGAGAACTTGTGGGCAAATCCCTATTTATCCATACTGCAATGTATCCACAGATGTATCAGAGGAAACGGAGTACATAACCAAAGGTCTTAACTTTGCTTCTCAGTTGAGGGTTGCACCTAAGTAGTCTGCCCTTGGAGCACGTGGCAATCAAGCAGAGCAATGGTTTCACCTCCTCTGGGAACTTCCACAGTTGCCAGTGTTGAAGTGTTCAAGGCCAGGTTGGATGCAGCTTGGAGCAACCTGCTCCAGTGGAAGGTGCCCATGGCAGGTGGTTGGAACTGGATGAGCTTTAAGGTCCCTTCCAACCCAAGCCTGTCTGGGATTCTATGATTCATTATACTGACAGTTGCACAGCTCTGTTTGAAACAGATTCACAGATTATCTGAAATAGAATATATTTGAAATATTTCAGGCCTGAAGACCTGGTGCCTGCTGTCGGTACCTGTTTGGTTTGACGTCTCATTGTATGTGGGGTTCAGTTTTACTTTTTCCTTTTCAACTTTGTAGGCTTTAATAGTATGTTGTTTTCTGCCGACTCAGAAATGTGGATTCTGTCATAAAAGAGCTTTTTTTTGTAGCACCTCACCAAGATGATACAAGATGTCCTGACTCCAAATTGTATTATACATTACTAATATTACTGAGAACTTTTCTGCTCTTCTCTGGGCAGGGTGGGTGTTTTGTAGCTCTAATGTGTACAAAGAGCTGTCTGTTTCAGTGCAGTGCATCGGGCACTGAATAACATCTCTAATTGGAATAATCCATTTTGGATTATTGTTGAATAATGGGTGGGGAATTATCCACCCTTTTCAGCAGAACTGTCCAATCTCCATTGTGATTTGTTTGTTTCTTTCTTTCATTTCACAAAATACCTAATTCTGAGCTCATCAAATGACTCTTGATGTTCTTGGTAATAGAGGGCACTTGGCATTTAAAAATGATAAAAGGCTTCAGAAATAAGGGTCTCTGGAAGTCTGGATACAGACTGTGCATAGCAAATAAAAGAAACCCTATACGGGGTACAAATACAGAATAGTCACCTGGAAGTAAAGGGCATCTTGAAGGTAGCATTTATTAAACTGGATTTGAGCCAAAGTCAGAAGTTTCAAAAAATAAAATCTGAATTCCACCCTTTCGACTCCTTTGCCCGTTTCCCAGCTATAGGGCTACTGCTGGTTATTTTACAAGCTATTCCACTCCCAGGAGCAGCAAACATGAACCATAAACATCAATGAATTGCACTTAATGTGGCTCCCAGAACAGCTTTCTGAAGGCAGCACAATGTGAAGTTGTGGGTAATTGAAGCCTCGAGGCATTCTTGTCCCTTGATCTTTACCTGGTTACAGAACCTCATCTTCCAATGCCAAATCCCATTAGGATACCCCAAAATGACAGATGGCTCTGCCTATCTGCCAGTCGGCACAGATGTGATCCTTGGTTTTGGATAAACAATAGGACTGTCTTTTGTGTGTACTAACCTAAATTTTCCTGGCCAGAGTGTAGCTGCTCTGTGACAGCAATGCAGGTTGTTCCATACAAATTAAGAGTGATATTTGTGCATGTGTGTATGTACATGCATACCTATAAGATCTCTATGAGGCAGAATTCGGGATCTGGGCCCTGGGAAAGCTGTACTAACATAAGACAAGGTGTGGATTTTAAACCACTCACTTTTCTATAGCATAACTTCTCCTGTGGAGCATTCAACCACCCAGTTCTGCTTTAGTTAAGCTTCGGTGGGGGGGTCTGTGTAAGAGAGAGCAGCATGACAGAAGTGGCTTATGCACACCAGCGTCACAGAAGATACTTTTCTCTATAGACTAGCCCACAGGCTAATATAAAAATATGTATATATTATTCAGATTGCTATTGGCAAAGGTTTTATTAAGCATAGTGAGTATAAATGCATCCTCAGAAAACAACTCAAGTAGAACATTTAGGCTTCCTATAATACAGCTTTTAGACAGTAAATACTAATACAAAGCAGTAATTTCCACAGGGTATGGTACCTTGCTGTTAGATGTACTTTTATTATTGCTATTAGTGACTTCTCTAGCTGAGAGCAGCAAAACTGCATAGTCTGGAGGACTCACAACACAGGAAGAAAGGGAAAGGCAAAAGGAGTTCCTACATGTGGGGGTACAGGAGTGGTTCATTGTGTTTGTGTATTCCTACTCCCTTTACTCTTTTAGGTTATGAATGGTTACTCTTGATTGGAGGAGTAATTTGGAAGGTGTAATTCACTACTTCTACATACCTCTGTTCAACTCCATGGTCGGCATTCCCAAAACCACTGGTGAACCTGGTGTCCTCACGGGTTCAGTTTGGAGGCTGAGCCATGTCTGTTCAGCAGTCAGCAGTGCAGAGCCACCTTAACTGCTCGCTCCAGTTTCTCTGTTTGTCTCCACCTGAACAATGAGAAATCAAAGAACTCAGACTTCCCTGCTTGCTTGGAAAATTCCGATGCTGTGGTGCAGATTGCCAGGCTCATTTTCTGCTGTACTCAGTTCCTCAGGTGGCACTCGTTGCCCCACCAGTGTTTCATGGAAATCTACTTGAATATGAGTTTAAAATAACCTCAAGCCCTTTCCTATTGCTCCCTGAAAACAGCAGAATGACTTAACTCACACGCTGCCCCTGTGACAGCGGGTGCTGCTGGGGACCGTTTGCTCTGAGCAGTAGGACTCGTTCCAGAATGACAGTGGAAAGCTAAGCTCTAAGGGCAGTGACAGAAAGCCCATAGACCTAGTCAGGATGCTGTGAAAGCTGCTGAAAAATGTCAGTCTGGAAGAATTCTGTTTGCTAACTCCTGGAGCCATGACTCCAAGTGTTAGAGAGCCTTCTTTGGAAGCTTCCACCAATACAGTGGACAATGATTAATTCATCAAAAGTTTGAAATCCAACCTTAAAATAATTTGCAACATTTGTGCTCATATTCAGGTAAGATAAACAAACTTTTCCTTTACTAAGAAAATCAAGTGTGGACTTCCCTCAAATTTGAAAGGGAGGAAAGTAGGACAGCATTAGTAGCTGACAGACAGGCAGAATTTATTGGTCAGCTGCACTGAGGAATTGCTTGGACTGAATCCTGTTCCCATGTGAGGCAGGGAAAAAATCTGAATGCAACTGAATTTGGTCTCTGCAAAAAAAAATAATAAAAGAAATTATAAAAAGAATCAGAAAAATCTGTTTAAAAACCTGTTAAAAATGCAGTATCTTGCTGATAGTGTTTCAAGCATTGATTTAGTGAACTCTGGATACCCCCTTTCTGTCTTTCCTATCCATTGTGAATGTGCACAGGGTGGATGAAAAATCCTCTAGAGAGGGTAACTGGAGTGGAGGCAAACACTGGGCTCAAGGTTATATGCTGCCTGGGCAGGAGACATCCATCCATCCCAGCTCCAGCACAAGATGCTACTTACATTAGAGTCTTGGCATCCACACTGTGTAGCTCTGTCCATAAATCCTATCACATTTGCTTCTTAAAACACTCCCTGGGCCATCTTGACAAGTTGTTCTGTTTGTTAGCACAGCTAAAAATATTTGTAGCTGGGAATGAAAACTGTGCCTGTTCTCAGCATGGTCTGAGTCACTCCTTGGTGAGTGTTTGGGTGCCAGGCTTACTGTGCACATCCTGAGCTGCTGCTAGGACAGGTTTCTCCAGCACCTGCAGACAGAGGAGGCCAGAGCGAATAGGGGACATGTAGGGTGAACCAGGTTTTGGGGTATGGGGGTGAGTCAAATGGTTCCCATTTCTATTGTACATGAGGGGATTTGGCCCAGTTGATCTGTGTTAAGGGACCTTAAAGCTCATCCAGTTCCAACCCCTGCCACAGGCAGGGACCCCTTCCACTGGACCAGGTTGCTCCAAGCCCCTGTGTCCAACCTGGCCTTGAACACTGCCAGGGATGGGGCAGCCACAGCTTCTCTGGGCACCCTGTGCCAGCGCCTCAGCACCCTCACAGGGAAGAGCTTCTGCCTAAGAGCTCATCTCAGTCTCCCCTCTAGCAGGTTAAAGCCATTCCCCTTGTCCTGTCCCTACAGGCCCTTGTCCCAAGCCCCTCTCCAGGTTTCCTGCAGCCCCTTTAGGCACTGGAGCTGCTCTCAGGTCTCCCCTTCAGAAACCTTCTCTTGTCCAGGCTGACCCAGCCCAGCTCTCTCAGCCGGGCTCCAGAGCAGAGCTGCTCCAGCCCTTGCAGCATCTTTGTGGCCTCCTCTGGAGTCTCTCTTGCAGGATCAGGCTGAAGAAAAGAATGGCCATACCCATTGTACTCAACCCCCTCACTGCAATCTGAGACAAGGCATTCCTTAATGGTTTTGTGGTTTGTTTTACTGGGCTCAGCTCTTCTGGGAAGCTATAGGATTGGTCTCAATGAAGGTAACAGAGAGGAAAGGTGCTTGCAATCTGACTGTGCTTGCATTGGCCCTGTGCTTCTCTTGTATCAATCCAGCTGCTCTTTGAGACTGGGAAGGATGGGGCTTAGGAAGGGCGGCCTCTAGAAAACACCCCAGTCCCACCAGTTCCTGGAGGGCACCCTGAGAGAGACCCTGTTGGAAGAGACATTAACCCCAGCAATTCTGTGACACAAACCACAGGAATTTGCCCGTAGTCCAGTCGAGACATCTTATTTATATGAATTCCATTCCTCCATTCCAGGTTAGACCTTTAGCATGAGAAATACCCACTTACTGGAATGGTTGTTCTTCACATCTTTCTTAATTTTGTAGCAACTTCTTGCTTTGACATATTCAGCTGAATGAACAGGGGGAAACTTGCATTTGTTTACTTGTTCTTTTAGAGATAAAACACCTCTGTGCCTCAGCCTTTGAAATACTGTGAATGATGGGGTTTGAAAGTGAATTTAGAAAATATTCTGAATTAAATATTTATGTTTAAGCTTTTACAAGGCCATCTGAATAAGCCTTTTGGGTTTTTCCACAGCAGACTTAATTGTGCTTAGCTGTATGTAAGAGTTTGATTCCCTAGCTACAAAAGCTTTCTGTCGGTTGTTGTGGAGGGTTCAGGCCCTGTGTAATCTCTGTGCTAAGGTGTTGAGCTAAGGTACAGTTAAGAGGGGTTTGCCATGAATTACACTGCTGAGGTGTTACAATGTGGATGAGTCTGGAAAGTGCAAATCTATATGGCTGTAATAGCTGGTGTATCAGAAGAGGTTAAATGCACAGTATTCTCCCCAGTTACCCTGTGCCATTTAGATAGACACCAGACTGTGGTATTGAGTAGTCTTGACTTCTTGGTGTAGAACAGAAATGTCTCTGTGCTAGAGTGAGAGATGCAGGAGACTGCAAAAAAGACCAGAAGACAGGATGCTCTGCAGAGGGAGTGCAGGATGCTCTGCAGAGGAACTGAACATCCGTACTAACAACATAAGAGAGAAATGTGTGTGGGTCTGGGCTTCTCTGCCTGTCCTCAGAGAACAGAAGCTGGTTTTCAGGAGCAAGGGTAAGAAATTGGATGAGGCTATAACTACGTGTTCTGCTGGGAGCAGGCAAGGCTCCACTAGGTGTCCTTCATGTCCACATAAATGACACCATCATATTTCACGGAAAGGGCTGGAAGGTGTCTGCAGGAGGTGAGGGGACACATCTGAATGCATGTATCTAGGAGCACCACAGGGTTCCTTTCTGCATGCAGTGAGTTCAAAGTGGCTGGCTTACTCAAAAATGTGACCTCTGTCCCTGGAGAAGAGTTTTCTTGGTTAAATCTACTCTTTAGATTGTTGAAAGCAAAAACTAACACCTTTGGGGGGCTGGTTATGTATTACAGTCTTGTTTCTATGTTTTAGATGGCTGCTGCTGGTTTTTTACATACTCTAATTTACAATACATTATTGTTTATGTTGACTATGGCCAGTAGGAAACTGGTACAGGTGGCAAGAGTTTCCCGAACACAATCTGATGGAGAGCTAGTGTTCACTAAAGGAGGAAGGAGGTCAAGTTCCCAGCTTGGATGAGAAAGTGGCATCTCTGTCAGTAAAGTAGATCATTATTAGTGTTATTAGCACTCATAATATTTATAGTTATTATTAATCTTTGCTTTGGGACACAATGGGATGGGCACACTGTTCAGATAGCTTGAGATCTCTAGCCACGTTCACAGACTGGGGAAAGCATTTGTTACTGAATGCAAAGTTGTAAATGAAGAGGAGTCAGATGAAATCGGTGGCAGTTATATACTAAAACCGAACATTAGACCATTCTCATTGGCTCTCTAGACAGGTTATGGAGAGCGGGGTGGTGGTGAGTATGCTGCCACAGTGGTGAGTACTCACCATGGTGGTGAGTATCCATTAGTGCCCTGGACAGTGCTAGTGAGATCATTTAAGGTGCATAGTTTATGGATGTTGTGCTGATGCATTAACGCTCAGAGTATTATCTCCAGGAGGGAGGAACTGGAACCAGCTGTGCTCAGTGGAGAACAGATATCACTAGGAAGACAGAAAACAGCTCTCCTGAGCTGCTGTACTGCTGCTTGTGCTATCTACTTTCCACACTGTTGCACTCCAGGTCTAGTAGGAGAACTGAACTTGGAAAGAGAAGAGCAGGAATGGGAAGGAAGGGAAAGTAAGAGAAGAGGAAATGGGAATTGCTGAGGAATTGATTCTCAGACAGTACCTGCTCAGTGTTCACTGACAGAATGTCAGATGTTTAATTTCAAAAGGTTTGCCAGGTCTTTTAGTGATGCTGAGCCATTTCAAACTACTCTGTGATCTTAGCAGCATTACTGGGTTGCTGTGCAGCTTGGATGTTCCCCTACAAGATGGTAACAATAAGCACAACTTCCAAAAGCTGGATGTTCACTCATGATCAATATTGACAAAATGAAAGTCAGCTTGCACTTAGCACATCTACATCCTGCAGCAAGCTGGGAGATCACTGTCTGGAGGAAACCTGCATTCAGCATTGAAGAAGCAGGACTGGGAGTGCTTAATGTCATGCATTTGAATAGCTGCCTACTATGCCATGCTGCTTTTCACTGTGTTTGCACAGAAAGTATTACATGAACAAAGCAAAGCTCCTTGATTTCTGGTGTTTAATGCTGAAAAAAATATGGACATATGGTTTTATGGTTTCTTACTTGGGTACCTTCTGTCTTTTTCCAGTGGAGAAGGATGAGGAATTTCAACAGCCTACATGCCTTAACAATGTGCATAGACATATGTGTGCAAAGTGATCTGTTGTTTGAAGTGCAAGGGCAAAATTAGTATTGCTGATACCATGGCAAAGGTGTGTGATGAATTATACCTCGTAAGAAAGCACTTTATATACGCTGGATTTTGAGTAGTTTTATACTTTGTGCCTGCTGGTATTTAAAAATGATTGATTAATCTGACATTATCTGAGAAAACTGCGATCGCACTGTTCCTTTGTTATGTTAACAGGAACAATATCTCAACTTAATGGAATGTATAGCAATTTGCTGCTGTGGCTATATTCTGCAGAATCAAGTTGAAAAATAAAGACATAAGCTTCTGGATGGTATCAAACTGGGGCTTGGCAGAGAGAAGGGTCTCAGAGTAAAGACAGGTTGAAGAAGATTGAAGGATGGTTATGGTAAAACAGGAATTCAGACAGATGTGGCAATTTGTTTTACAACCTAACCATAAAATGCCACTTTAAATGCCTCATTTGTATTCTGTGTTGATGTAATAGATGTAAATCTTTCAGGGGGTTACTAAATATACATTTCTGTTGGCAAGTACAAAAAGCGTATGATCAATGGGAGAAACTTGCGGGGATGTTTTGTTGTGAGGGCAGCATGACTGAACTTTCTGGGGCTGGGTCACTCAAATGAGCCCTCTATTTCAGGCCATTCACTCTGCTCCCTTTTTGACATTTTATCACTTCACAACATTTAAACATTTATTTTCATCTTATAAGTCATAGTAACTGGCTAGTGACATGTCTGCTTTTGACACTCGTTTGCTCATTGCACAGAGGTCCCATCCATCTCACACATATGCCGCATCTATAAATAAGGCCTTCTGCTAACTGTTTTAAATGATCTGCATTAGGAACAGTGGCATTCCCTATGAATGTGGACGTTGCTGCAAATGAAACCACTATTTGTCAGGATTAAGGGAAGCAAAGGGGAAGATAAATTTCGGTTACAAAAGGACTTGTCAGAAATACTCAACAGATATCAATGGAGTTATTGAGACTCCAGCTCTTCTGAGGAATAACCTTGTAAAACCAGTGTGTGACGATAGCTGTGAGTCTCACATTTGCTTTCCAGGTCCACTCATGGTTCAGCTGGAAGTTCAGTTTGCAAATAAATTCCAGAAATTTCAAGCAAAAGCGCTCTTGCTGAGGATTGCAGGATGTCTAATGCAGGATTTCCAAGCTCCAGTTCTGCAGGGGAGTTTCTCAATCTGTGTGTAATATGTTTCTCAGGGATTATTCAGTTCTCTTCCCCAGGAGGATTATACTCTTTTCATCTCTGTCCCTCTTTTCCCTTCAGCGTTATAGAAGAAGCAGGATAGTCTCACAGAGGGTCAGTGAAGTGTATTACCTGTGTCACCTATGTATTAGGAACAATAGCCTTGTCATACCTGCTACAAGGTCCTGATCCTGTCCACTGTAGTCAAAGCAGGGAACTGTTTTACCTAGTCCAGCATCCAATTCCAAATAAAACTAACAACTAACTTCTGAGTTATAAGATTCCCAAATCCTGCTTTTTCTAAGAAGTGTAAAGTCATCATTCTATTTGTGTTGCTAAAAAGAAGTTGGCATCTGGAGAAGTATTGGCACAAATGGTGTTTTCCTGGGTTTTCCTTGGGTTTTTGTCATTACAGTATTTAGGAATACTTCTTTATCCAGAAATAAGCATGGTCTGCCTCGTATCTAGATGCACATTTCTCTCTGCCATGCTCCTCTGACATTCTTATTTAACTGAACAGTCCTTACACTAAATTTAACACTTTGTTGGCTATAGTACACAAAGGTTAACTTTCTCCTTCAAAGTTGTCTGCTTAGTGAGGAGGCTAAGGCACCCTTAACTTGTGATCTCTGTGAAGCCTTAGTTCAGTGGCCATTGCTTAGAACACCAGGGTGGAGATAGTCTGATCATTTCTTAGTACCTTTAGTTGTCCTGCTTGTTCATACTTGTTTGCTATGGCTACATCCATTACAGAATCATAGAGTCATAGAACGGGTAGGGTTGGAAAGGACCTTAAGCATTGACCCTATAGTCTCACCTAAAAAGTCTAGCACTCTGAAACCTAAACACTGACCTACGGTAAGGAAGTTCCCTTCTAGAGTGTTTGCAGAAGTAGTCACAAGCACCCTGCACAGCTCTGTGGCAGAGAGGCTGTTTCCATGCTCTGTGATTCTGTCAGGCTGCTCTCACTTCATGAGGTTGGGTGAAGTGCTGAAGGCTGATGGGTTTCATGTCACACAGATCTATGCCAATGCAGTCTAGATCCAGAGCCTGCTCTCTTCTCAGTATGCAGCCCAGTGTTGGAAAGTCCACTTTCATTCCTTCATGGCCCTTTTGGCTTGGTAGCTACTAGATGGAACACACCAGAATATTAAGTAATAACTGAAGTTTAACACCTTTTCCTTAGAACTTCACTATGTGTTGAGAATGCATACAGCAGCTCTTTGCTAGTGTTTCTCTTCTCTGTTTCCATTTTACCATAATGTGTTCTGAAAGCCTAACATTCATCTTCCAGAGCACTCAGTTTAAAGTGCTGCTTTGAGGTACTCCGTCTCGGAGAAGTGGCATGTGTATTTGTCTTCTTTCTGTATCTGGAGGAGTGTGTATATCTTGGATCTGTTTCCCATGTCCGGAGGAGTGTGTATGTGTAAACGGCCTTGCTTTGCAGTGGTTTCCCACAGACACATTTTCCAGCTGCTCTGTACAACTGGTAGGCAATGAAGTAACCAAATAGTGATTTGCCTGGAAAACCAGGGTGGAGAGAGTCTACCCAGAGTTAAGCCCCATGTGTGATTCATCTGTCTGTAATCTCCTCTTACCTGCCTCTTGTTTCTTTGTTCTCTAGTCATTCCTTCCACTGATTCAGTACTCTCAGCTGGAGAATTGTCTTGCTTTCACATCTTTCACATCTGATTCTCTAAATATTTAAGCTAAGAAATGTGCCAAGAATGGTTCTAGCAAAAAAAGGATACTGCAAAACCTAGAAAATAAGTTAAAATCTTCTGAAACCCAACATTAAATAAAGCCTCATAGGGCTCCTTGTTTACTCCCTCTCATGACTGAGTTTACTGAAGTTGAAGGTCAAATAGCCTTTCTCCAGTTATTTGTTGGGATTGGGTTTCAGCCTTTTGCCACTAACTGACAGCACTAAAGGAGTTAATTCTTCAGTGACAGTGGAATTTGGAGTTGTTGTGGCTGCAGGCTTAGGATCTGGTCTTCAACGAGGTATCTTAAAGGTCTTTTCCAACCTAGTTGATTCAGTGATGCTGTAATTCTATAGGTGTCTGTGTCTATGGTATCAGAGAAGATGGCTCTGAGGAGTTACAAAGCTGGAGTCTTCTCAGAGCAACATGAACATTGCAATCTGAGCACAAGAAGTCCTGTTTTACTTGTACACCTTCTCCAGACACTTTGCTAAAAACCTCCAGAGTTCCTGTCTGCTTTGCAATTTTAATAACAAAGAAGAGAGAAAGAGAAGAGAAACAAGAGATGGGTGCTAGTGGCAGCGCAGCTTAGACTCCAAAGCTACAAACCCCAGCCCTGGTAGGTTGATGTTTGATGTGCCTGCCTCTTCATCCAGGTTAGAAAATGTTTGTCAGGTAGCCACTATTCTCGCTGCACATACATGCAACTTAAAGCGCCGTGGGCTGCTTGATATGCAAAAATTATGCATAGACCTTGGATTCTGCATGTTCAGTTGGAACTTGGAGGTCATCCAGCATTACAGACACTGATCGAATTCTACAAGTTTTATGGACTGTACTTAGAACTGCAAAAAACCTGTGTTTCCTCTGTTTTCCAATTGTGCCTCCCCGTCTGAAGAGCTTTCTGTCTGTCAAGATTTGGGTTCCTATAATTAAAGGACTTGACTGCAGAAAATTCAGGGAATGAATCTGTGAAACTTCCAAACTGACCCCTTTACCCCCCAAAACACACCCAGTCTCTCTGTATCTCAGTCTCTCATTCAGTATGCAATGCACAGTATAGATGACTGCATCCCAGAGATACCTTCCAAGGATGCTCTCCCACAGTCTCTGCATGGCACTTTACTGTGATGATTTAACCAGTGAGATGTCCTCAGAATGATTGTGAAGCATGTAGTAATTGCACTTGGCCCTTCCTTTCTTACCTGACTTGCTGCCCACCTTTGCTTAGTCCCTATGTGCCAAAATAACATATACAGGCAGGGTTATTAGAATTCATTTAGAATTTAGTGGACATGGTTGCAGCCTAACACAGACAGTCAAGGCTTGATATCACCAGCATAGCTTTACTTTGACAAGAAGTGTGTGAGACTCAGGGAGGTCAGCAGAACCAATGGTGGCTTCACATGGTATCCTTCTGGCCTCACCACCTTTAAAAGATTGGAGACCAAGAGAGCCAAGTGTTATGCTAGAAGCCTTTCCAGACTTTAGCAGAAGAGAAACCCCCCAAGGCACAGGGCACTTCCACTGCCAATGGGTAAGGAAACTCTCCAGCTTTTAGCCAAACCTATTTCAGTTCTTTAAGGAATCAGTCACTCTTAGCAGCCCAGACTGATAGCCACAGTAATATATTTGAGATGGTGTTTGTATTAGTGCAGGGCCTGTTCGACACTGGAAAGAGAGCTCAATAAAAAAGAAAAATCAGACAGATGGGAGGAAATAACTAAAGAGTATGTTTTACTTTTATCTTGTATGGAAATCTCTGGGAAGTAAACGCAGTAGCCTGTTCTATCCTTGTATCTTCCACTGATGAGAATTTGCCCAAAGCAAATTTAGCAAAGAAATCACATGCTGTTAGTAGTTTCGTATTTTTACTGTTCCTGGACAGAGTGAAGGTTTGGGCAACGTGAAGGAAGGAGCAATGCTGCATTCTGCTTTTCCTCTGGCGAGATATTCCTCAGCAGACTTACAAATATTGACCAGGCAATTACAGAGCAGATACTGCTCCAAACAGATGCCTTATTCTAACATTCTAACAATTATTCTAATTCTGATTCAAGTGACATTTAAATATGCTTAATCCTACATTTTTATGCATTATTTTGCATACCACAAAAAGATGCAAGCAAATGTACTGTAAACTGCAAATTTGATGTCTTTAACTTTGGGGCCATGTAATAATTTGTTTTGCTTTCACCACAAAGCTTCGCTACTTTCATTTGTAGCACTTTTTCACTCACTGGTTTTCAAGCATATTCTTAATCTTGAGCTGCATTTGCTATAAAAACAAAAATGCTCTTGCAAAACAGTTCTGAAATGTGTTTCTTGGTGTTATGTGCTTTCCATCCCCAGAAACACACTGTTAACCTCAAGGAAATGTTAATCTTTGGGTGTACACAAACAGCAAATCTTGTTTCCTAATTTCATACTTAAAGATAATAGGCTGATACACACTGGAAGCAGTGAAGCTTGAAAGTGAAATGGGTTTAAATTTACAGTGAAGTAGTCTAGTTTGTGTTTTGTCTTTCTATGAAACAAAAGATTCGTGGCTATTTACATGTAATTGTGTGCACAGAGTAAGTCCTTTACATGCCTATATGTCTTTTTCCCTGATTAGAGCTTCTGTTTCTTTTTCCAATCTTCAACCAAAAACAAGGTTTAAAAAAACTAGAATGGGAAGGCTAAATGCAGAGAGACGATCAAAATGAAGCAAACTGTCAGGAATCTATGAATATAAATAGTTTTTAGCAAAAACATGTTATCAAGGAGTTCTCTCAACTATATTTGGCATTTTTGGAGCAGGAGTGTTGGTGCTTTATTACAGAACAGCTCCATGAAAAGGGAGAGTTTGTGAAGCCTCAGCCTGGAGTGTCCTTGCAGTGAATGTAGGAAACCTAAATGGTGTATTCTGCTCCTGTGGCAATAGCCAAAACCCCATGATTATTTTTGTATGTTTTTGGAGCACGCATCAACCAAAAAGCTGTAAATAATCCATAGGAATGCTGAACTGTCACAAAATTATTTATGATGAAAGCGAAGGTTATAAAATATTCATCTTTTTTATTCATGTATGATGGTAAAATGAAACAAGGTGAGCAGCACACCTCTTTTCTGCGTCTCCTTTCCCTCTTGCTGCCTAATAATGATGGAGAAGAGGCAGGCTGGAAGCATTCCAGCTATAGTTCTGAGCTGAATTTTATATTGTTGCATGCCTCAGACTGGCTCTTAAATTTGTACATAGCCTGATAACTTAGCCTACAAAGCATATGTTCCCCCTCAGCTTACACAGACTATTAAAGCCAGAATTATAGGCTCATCTTCATGAAAGAGCTGTATTTTGAAGCAGGAGCTCATGGCTCTCGGCACAGCCGGGCACTGTTCTCACTCTCCAGAACTTTAGTTACAGCTGACAGGGACTGCATGCGAATGTTAGCTGCAGGATCAGACTCCAAGGTGCTACATAAGGGCTCTATAGCCACTGCTGTGTGGTGGGACTGGGGGGTTGTTGGTTGCAGGCTGAATTCTTCAATGTTTATTCAGCAATTAAGCAGCAGCTGCCTTGGGAGGGTTTCTCTGTAGTTGCTGTTTCAAGCCTGATGACCCTACATCTTAACCATCATCCTACTTCAGCAGTATGCTTGCTGCTGTAGGTGTCCCTGTGTGAGCCGAGAATCACTCATGCCCTGGGTTTAGGGGCAGTGGCTCTTTGAGGAAGGTGAGTTTGCAGGCATCTGGAGCAGCACTGGTGCTTCTTATCTCTGACCCTCAAAGAGGTGCTGAATTCACAGAAGAGCTCCTTTCCCGGTGCTGTACATCACATTCATACTGCCCGAACTGTGGGCATCAGAGGAGAAAGCAAGGTTGGAAAGACACCCAAGGGTGGAGGTTCAGGTAGAGCCCACAGCTGAATGCTTAATACTTTCTCTCTTCAACTCCAGCATGGGAGGGAAAAAAAAAACCCTAAACCAAACTCCATAAGAACACTCACTTGTGTGGGTTCCTATTTCTCTCATTCCTTTTCTGTGCCATTTTGCCCAGAGCCTTGAACATATTAAAGGAGGCCAAATGGGAAGAGGGGAAAGAGCATGGAGAAAGGGTAGAAAGGGGAATAGCACCATCCAGTCCCTGTTATGTGGAATACTTGCCAACAAAAAGGGATACCACCCACTTTGAGGATGAGGATCAGGCTGTTGCAAGCATTTATTCAACTGCCAGTGGTGTATTCAGTTCTCTGGATGCCATTCCTGAAATCAACTCCCAGACCCCAGCTGTAAACATAGATACTAAATGCATACCTCAGAAAAGCACTTCTAAATGCAAATGGCCTGCTTGTCTTTGTGTGCATGAAGCCACTTGGGCGTGCATGTGGGCGTGCATCATATTCAATTTGTCTGTGATTGATAGAATGTCTTCCAGACCAGAGGGATAAAAAGAAAAGTGGAAGTCAAAGCCTCTGATTTTTATTTCAGCAGTAGCCAGGCACATACATCTGTGTGCAGAATTTGGCGTCAGCACTTCCAACTTTTGCCAAACCAGCAAGAGTAATTGGTGTAACAAGGCTCTTGTGAAATGAAAACATGCATGAACCAAGTATTTCACATCTCTACAGTGGAAGTTATTTTTAGGGTTAATTTGGGTTATGTGGTTATATTGTTCATGATTAATACACGGTCTTTACTATGCAAATAGTGCTTGTAAGGAGCAGAAACCATCTGGTTTAGGTAGTCTTAATGGCACCATAAACATGCGTGATGATATTTTCCTGTGCTGGACCCTTAAGAGTTCACTCCCAAGTGCAGATCACTTTTGTGATAGGTTGCAGACAGTGAAGAGAGGTTTGAATGATACACAGATACTAGATACTGTGGGGTTTCAGTTTTTTCACTGTCATATCCATATTGTGTGTAGTTCTGTCACCAAGGTATGCACTTAATAGACATTACACTGTGGAAAAGGAACTGATTGGACCTGGTTATGTGGCATAAGGATAAAACTGCTTTTCTTAAAATGCTTCTTGGAACTAACACGGGTGTTTAAAGTCTGAGCTGGGCATTCCTAGGGTAGACCATGCCATTACAAAATTGCTATTTCTGGACTGGTATTAACTAAGTTGTTATTATTCTTTGATATATCATGGGGTATGTATGTGGCAGATAATTTTCATGTGCTTCCTGGTATTTCTATCTGTCATGTGTCCTGGGATTGTACTTCCAGTCTTTGCTCTGCAGGCAGAGTAGCTAGAATTTACACAGGAAAGAAAAATAAGCTTCACATGAATCAAAGATTTCAAATGTTGTATGCCTTATGATAACATCAGAAGAGCTGGATGCACACATTTTGTATTCCATTCAGATAGTATGCTGCAGCATTTAGGGTACTCAGGAGAATTTTATGGGGAAGGCATTGTATTACCAGCTCTTCTCCCCCTTTAAGACAAAGACTGGTGAAAAGGGAAGGGGGAACAAAAGTAAACCTTCCCACAAATAATGAAAAGATACTGCTTTACAACAGGCCATTAGTGCATCAGCGTTATTGCTTCCTGACAGTGTAAGTGAAAAGTTGGTTTGTTTTCACAGGAAGTTTCCATGAAATCTCTTTCTTTCCTGCGAAACTTTCTTGGGTGGGAGAAGGGAAATCCTCTGTTTTCCCTTCCCCAAGATGAATGGGGACATTTGATACCCTGGCTGTAGCTCCAAAAGACATGGCAGAGATCTTTGAAATAGGGATTCTGTGTGATTCATGTGAAAACTGAAAGCTGCACAGCTCTGGTCTTTAAAGCTGGTCCTGCTTTAAAGCAACGTTTTTTGGCAAGGAGAGAGGATGCCTTTGATGGAAATGAAATTGGGTCCCAAAGACTGTTTCAACAGACTTATCAAAAACCTCAGAGCTCAGAACAAGAAGTATCGCCTGCCACGTACTCTGCTTTCAGGGGCTTGCTTCCTCCTCGGCACTGGGCTGCCTCGGAATCTTTTTCTAAAACCAAACTAGAGGCAAAATTGTAAGAAATAAGGGAAGAAAGAAAGAAAAATAAGGAAAAAGGAAGAAAGAAAAGAATCATCTTTGATATAAAGAATCAAACAGAAAGAATCAAAACCTTGTGAGCTTTACAGCTCAGGTTTTTAATTTCAAATTGTATAGTCACAATAAGCATCTGACCTCCTGGATTGCTGTGTAACCTCAACCTAATCATGCTGAGCTCTGTGTGTCAGGGAAGGAAAGCACATCACTGCACGTGTCACCCACACTGTGATGTTTTTACTGATACCTTTGCAGAAACGTAATGAGCAGGTTCCTAAAACTACCTAAAAATAATCTCTGAACAAAAATTAAAGGCCACCTCTGAAGATGAAAAGCAGAATGCCCAGCTACTTTGTCTGGAATAAAGCAGCTAAGGGTGCATCACACTGAAGGTACGGCTGCTTTTAAATAATACCAACTCTGAAAACAGAACTAGAGTCTTGGTCCGGTCCTGAAAGAGCAAATATTTCTTGCTCAACAGTGTCAAAAGTGTTTCATGTCTTATTTTGTTTTAATAGTGAATAGCCCATGTTATCTCTGCATCAGTATCCCCTAGATAATGGCCATCCATGCTTTAAAGGCTTTATAGGTAAACTCCAGCTATTTAATATTTTCTTTTATAGTCAACCAGTCTTTTTCTTTTCATGAAGGAGACCATAGTGATCTACAGATACAGGCTGGCACTGCTTTGTCTGCTACATGATTGTTATGTTTCCATTTATATCACAGTCTCCTCTGTACTATTCAGATCTAGAAGAGGCAAAAGAAAAAACCCTACTGCAGAGTTAGATTTTCTGTTTGTGGGAATGCATTTGAGAGCAGGGGGAGGAGGGGCTTCCTAAAGTCCAATTTTTTAATAAACCCCAATTTCCTTTTCACATCCAGCCACACTGTGACAAAGGAGTTGCAGCAGGTGTCTTTCACGGAGAGAACATGATTGTGAAGCTTGCTGGCATCCTGCTTGCTCAGTGTTTCCAACACTGACAGCCATGTGAGGGGCTGCCAGTAGAGGAAAGCTGTAGCCTCGCTGTGGCTAGAGGGGTCCAAAGCAAAGGAAGCAGCAACAAACTCTTCAGGGCTATGGTGGTCTCTCTCCTTTGCTCCTTGTCTGTCACCATGTGGTGTCCCCTATCCAGCTGAGCTGTGTGCTACTGAAGCACAGTGTGAACTCTTAATTCCCGACATGCTCCGCCACCCAGCACAGGCGGCATCGCTGCCATTGGAACAGGCATTGGAACGGACTGCCCAGGGAAGTGGTTGAGTCCCCATCACTGTAAGTATTTAAAAGATGTGTGGCTGTGATACTTAAGGACATGGTTTAGTAGTGGACTTCACTGCTGGGTTAGCTGTTGGACTCAATGATCTTAAAGGTCTTTTCCAACCTAGTTGATTCTATGATTCTTTCACCATGTGGAAGGTTATAGGGTTGCACCTCCATGTTCCAGTGTCATTACAGAACAAACTTCCCTGAGGACAGAGACCTCTGCTTGGCTCTGTGCTGTAGCAGGACAGGGAAGAAAGGGCACTGCAGTACAAGAGGGCTGACCATGGCCTTTGCCTTTCTGAGTAGGAGAGCAGCTTCAGATAGCCTCTGGTTTGCAATGGGACCCTGCACTTCCTCTTGCCATCCACAGTCCTTAGTTCTGGGCTTGTAAGAGGAACAAAACAGGGAAACCAATGGTGATTCTCTCTCTTCCTCTACTTTTTGCTTCCCAAAGTGCCCCTTATCACATTCCACTTTAGAGGGCATAGCCTGACACCACAGTGAGATGGGCTGCTGTCACGCTACAGACAGAGATCTGGGTGACTTTCATCTTTGTAGCCAGCATGCAGTTTCAAGCAAAGGGCACCCTGCCATGGACATCATACCTTTGTCACACTCTAAACCTGTGTTGAAGCAGAGAAAACATAAAAGTTTAAATAGATTGCTAGTAATGTGCAGTAGGCTGCAGGATAGCTGCCTGGTAGTACCTGTGTTCTGGATCTGAATAAGCAGCTGTTCCAGTATTTCACTTCTTGTTCTAGTGAAAAGACCTCAGGTACTTCTTGCAGGGATTGGATGTGTTACAGTGATCTTAGACTGTGTTGCCCAGGCCAGGTAGAGAACACATTCCTCCAGCCATGTTAATACAACTCTGACATCTGAATTCATTAATTTCATGGCTTTGTTTCTGGCTTATAGCATGGAGCATTGAGGCTACTGTGCCCAGTGCCATGTCTATAGGTGTCCTTTCCAAATCTTGCTGACACAATCTACTAGCCCAGAAAGAATCGCCATCAGTGTTTTGAAATCACCTGAAGACAAGGTGACCTGCTGAGCACTGTGTAATAGCAGATAGCAGCTGCTATGTGCTTCCTTGCTACTGTTTTCCCCTGTTTAGTGACCTTTGATTGTTCCTGTTAGTTGTACAAGGCTTACAAAGCCATATTTCTAGCTTCAGCTGTGTGCGTGTATCTCTTGTTATTGTGCCTATGCTTAGGTAATCACTCCTGTTGACAGAGAATTTCCCTTGTTCTTCCAGGTCACAGCCCCTCTAGTCATTACATTAATTTAAGAATGATCATCAACAAAAGCAGAAAACACCATTCGCTTTCTTTAAATAAACAGCTCCTCTTCCCACAACTGCAATACCCTCTGCTTATCTCGCTCACATATTATGCCACACATTTATGCTGTCTGCGAGCTCCTGCCTCCTGGATGTTTCGTAATTCTTTGGATTGCATCCTTAGCAACAATTCTGACTTACAGCCTGTCATTAGTTATGTTGTCCAGTATCTGAGATCAGATGCAGTGAGTGAAGGAGTTGATGGAGCTGTCGCAGTTCTAACACCACTACTACAGCGGGTTTGGGGTGTTTTTAAAATGGAGTATATGCTTAGTCTTCACTAATATGGCTGTTGATAGGTTTCAGCAAGGTCTTGATTTATGTGGGTTGTTTTTAACCCAGTGTTACATCAGAAGTGTTACTGAATCATATGGGATGTTTTCTTCTGTTCTCTGGTTCTTCTTCTTGTTTTTTCTTCCTTTTTTCTTTTTTAATCTGCTCTTCCCATAAGTGACACTTCATAGAGCCAGTTAACACCTTCACTTTTCCATGTCAAACTGTCCCAGTTTCAAAAAGCAATGAACCCCTTATAGCAATTTAGCACCATCGTACCAGTGACAGATTTAACTCTGGACAGATCCACGCTGAATTTGTTCATCTGTCCCTGCCTATGGTAGCAGGGTTGGAACTAGACGATCTTAAGGTCCTTTCCAATCCTAGCTATTCTATGACTCTATGGTCCGTCAGATGGACTTTCCAATGTGCAGCTTCAGATCAACACAGCTGGTGCAGCTGTGTGTGCTTCTGGTTTATGCGTTGAACTTTACCTTCTTCTTTGTGCATCTGCACCCTTAATCTTCTGAAAATGTTTTCTGAATGAATCTGCCTGTGTTTTATTTGTGGCTATCGGTCACATGCAACCAGTGTTTCCCTGCAATGTTCCAGCTCCTAGAAGACTGCTGGTGCTAGGTCAAGGATCCATGGCTGAGAGGACCTGTGATGAGCACAGGGTCAACTCAAAAGAAATGGAAGGTGGTACCAAATCTAGCGGTTTCCTCCTGCCTCCAAACATCCACTAGCTTGTTGGTGCATACACAAAGCTGAGAGCCAAGGAACTCTGTCCAGTTTTGCAGCTGACTGATCAGAAACAAATCACAACTGCTGGCTGTGTTCATAACATCACTGCAGCACAAACCTGCCGTACACTGTCCTGCAGAAGACCTGAGCAAAAGCACACGCAGTTAATGCTTCCTCTCCATTCAGCTGATGGTGTTTCTGGTGGGGCTGCCAGTCCGATTGTTTTGAGTGGCTGTTTTTCATTCTCAGCATCTGCCCAGCAGAAACTGGATGGGCCCATGCAACTCAGAAGCTGCGGAATAGCTGTCATGTGGAAATAACTCTTCCTTGTGGTGCTACCTGAATTTCAACTA
Organism: Agapornis roseicollis; assembly: GCA_002631895.1. Classification (NCBI taxonomy): domain Eukaryota; kingdom Metazoa; phylum Chordata; class Aves; order Psittaciformes; family Psittacidae; genus Agapornis; species Agapornis roseicollis. The sequence continues at coordinate 61,681 of NDXB01005464.1, forward strand.
TACACCTGAAAGCAGAAGGCTGGGTTTGGGTGACATTTCCAGAGGCAGATACAGTTTTCCATCCTTTTCAGTTATAAATCAAGTCTTTTGGTTTGAATATATAAATTGAGATCACATAAGTTCAAAATAAGATCTTCTGTCCCTCCCCACCTAAACACACACACACACGATCCATCAGCTTACATCAGACCTTTCCCTTTGGCTAACTGTGGGTTTGTTGCACAAATTGCATGTGGAGTCCTCAAATTTAAAGACATTGCATATAAGTTTGGAGACGTAGATTGCAGCAGGGAGGTTGCTGGGGCACCTCGCACCACAGTGACATTGTCTCGCTGTAGACATGAGTGTGTTCTTGCAACATCATTGAAGTCAATGTAGTGAAGAAAGAGTTTACAAAATAAAGAGCATTTTTGCAGCCAGGACTGCAACTTGCAGAGACATTTGAGGTCTGATAAACCATTTGGTTTCCCACCGTCTACATTCAGAAGTTATGTCTGTTTAAAATACCAAGCGAGAGGCATATCAGGCTATTGCAGTAGTAGGGTATTTTGGATTCCAGCCACTGATTTAAATGCATGCTACCTGCCAGCAGTTTAAAGGGGAGCTAGTGCTTGTTTTTAGTGTGAGACATAAACTCCACCAAATAAAGCCAATGTTAATAGCCTGTCTCCTCCCACCAATTACTTCAAAGCAACTGGCTGTTTTGAGACAAGTATTGAATTGTTATCAAAATGTCTCAATCTCTCAGCTTAGACGCTGACATGTTCCGTAGGGACTTTATTTCTTTAGCCAGAAATACAGCTTTGAGGATTCCACTCAGTAACTTCCCACTTGAGTTATAGATTTTCTGTCAGGAAAAATAAAATCATGCTTGTATACAGCTACAATTAAAACATATGGCTCTGCTTTGGCATCTGTTCTTTTTTTCTATTTAAAGCCTTGGAAGTGTAGAATAAAAGGCGTAGTTCTATGACTATGGTTTTTGTTAGAGATTTTACACTGGTATTACTCTAGCCTTTCTTTAAAAGCTATAGCAATAGTTCTTTACTCTTGGTCTCTGGATCATAGCTTCTTCAGGGGAGCTGTAAAGCCTGAATTAAAACGTGTCCAATTAAACTAACAAAAGACTAGATCTGGAAAGGGTATTCAAGTTTGTTGTAGAAAGCCAGCACAATTAAGCTGAAGATTTGCATAAAGACAAATACAACTGGAGACCCCCTTTGCTCCTCTGAGCTTTCTAAGTTGGAGATAAATAGTGTTGCAGTTGTAGTAGAGTAAGAAGAACCCATTCTGCCCTCAATACCTACCAAGACTAAATTTGGAGAGCAGAAAAGGTGTCTGAAATTTGCATGTAACTTTTCCTTCTGAGCCATGCACTTTACATCTCTGTAAAGTGTATCGGTGTTAAAATAAATTTGTTTTGCATTTTGATGCCATTTTTACTTCTCATGTTCCAGATTCTGAGTTATCAGATTGAGTGTTACAGTGTTATGGACACAAATATGGAAACGATCTTGGTTGTTTGGCAGTACCTTCACACTCGCTGATCAAACACTAAGTGCCATCTGATTACTTTAACAAATCACAGCAAAGAATACAGTTTACAGTTGGATTATCAGGATCCACAGAGCAATGTGCTAACATATTCATCACATTTAAAGATGAACACATTTGAGGAAATCAGGATCTTCACATTGATAATCTTTGAACCAAAGTACGCTGATTTTAGTGAATAAGTTACTCATGAATTATTTGTTCAGCTCTGAAAACAATGATGAATCTTTTAAAAGCAGCAGTGGATTTTTTGATGAATAGAGAGCCTTGAAAGCATCTGGTTTGGATGTATCTGTATATTCAGATTTATTTGGAGTCTCTTTTCACCAGCAGGCTAGTGAGACAAATGAAACTACTGCCAAGAGACAAATCCTCCCATTGAAGCTTTTGGGACAATCACTTACAAGTCCCTCTATGGCTTTAGCGGTCTGGGTAGAGTACTGAGTAATGGTTCCACTGGATGCCAAGAAAGCAAATTCCATCAAACAAGTTTCTGGAGCATATAGCTTCTTATGGCACATCAGAAGAACAAGAGAAATGATAATATACCCACCAACAGAGGCTGAGAGAAGCAAGCATTTTCATGAACCTCTTTGGAGTTACTGTAGTGACCTGCTTTCCAGTCATGGGATTTAGTGTCCCAGAAGGCCCTTAAAACAACTACTTTGTGGCTGGTAAACACCATAAGAAGCAACAAGAGATCTCATGCTTTGGGGCTATGGAAAAAGGCAAGACAGAAGTCTGCACAGCTGACCACAGTGCTGCAGGAGGGCTTGCCTGAGACACTAGCCGCTGTACTGGGACCTAGAGAATGGACCAGGGATAGAGCTCCTGGGGGGAAATTCCTGCCTTAATCTTCCAGTGCTTCACACTAGTGTGTGGTGCACATTATGTCTCTACGGCTCCATTAAGTCACAGAATCACAGAGCAGTTTGGGTGGGAAGGGACTGTTAAAGATCATCTGGTTCAACCCCAGATTTATTCATATTTTTTTACCCTTTCCCTTGTCTTGGACCAATGCAGAAGATCTGTTTCTGGATGAGTTGGAGATATTGCAGAAGTCATAATGCCAAGCTTTCCCATCAGCAGGTTTCTAAACTCTTCAGTAAGAGTTTCCTTATTTTCTCTGTGGGGAAGCTGAGGTGGTGTGACATGGCATGACCTCACTGAAGTTACAGAAACAGCACAAAATCCATCACCCTATCTCCTGAGTCTTGTTTGTGTGCTTTCGCCATCAGATTATTGTTACCCTGTGCTATTTAGACCCAATAATGGCAGTAGTCTTTTTTTGGAAGTGATCCTTTACTCATGATATTTACTTCTAATGTTCTTTGTCTTTCTCGCAGCCTTGTTTCATGCACATTTTCAAATCCATTTGTACATTAGTCCAGTTGTTTATTGCAGCTGGTGCAAGGAAAGTGTACGTTAAATGGCAATATACATATATCCACCTCAATTTCACATTTGAAAACAGTAAGTTATGGTGTGGGGTTTTTTTTTTATGACAACACAGTTTGGGCCCTCAGGTTCTTAAATCAGCAATGTCACTTTATGCCTTTTAATTTATGTATTTTGGGTGTTCCAGCCTGACATATTTTGAGCATAAGACATACAATGAGTGCTCGATCTAAAAATGTAGATTCATTGCTGTGACTCAGAGAAACAGAATTACCATATCATAAATTCTTGGGAATCTGTCTTTCCTAGGGCACCTACAATTTTTCCTGTCTGCTTGTTCTGACTTCTCCCTTTTGGTCAATGGAGTAGCCAGCTCCTTGAAACAGCAGAGATTTTCATTATATTAATGACTAGAGATTGTGCGATGGCCAGAGACACAAGCAACAAACATATCAAAAGTCCTTCCTTTTCAAATGCTCTCACATGTTTAGCTGTTTGCTGTGCTTGGAAAGCCTCCTTCACTTATTATCCTCTGTGGATGCACTGACTTCCAGAAGCTTCCTCCCTTGCTGCTCTTCAGGGAAAATCCTTTTTTTCCCCTCTACTATTTTTGAAAGTTATTCAAGATTGTGTCTTTTGCGTACTACTTCTTCGGAGAGAAGTCAGAGGGATCTTTAGCTGGATGGAGATTAATACCTTAATCACTGCCACTGCTTCTTTTGGCCTTGTAGATGTACATTTTACAGTTGCCAAAGCTGGAGAAAAAATACTGCTTTAAAGCTGAAGATCTGAGTTACTCTCATGGTGCTGAATGCATCAAGATTTTAGACACTTGAGAGAACTTTTAGTTCTGTTAGCTTTGACCTGTCCTTGGAGTAAAGCAGTTTGGATGGTGGGTATTTTTTAAGGTGGCCCTGGTGATTGGGAAGGAATCAAAGTTAGTTGCTGGGAGTGGGTGGGAGTTGCAGAACAAAAGGTCATAATACAGCTAAAGAGAAGGATGAAAAGGGAGCATCATGGTGGGAATTGCTCCATATTACTTTCCAGGGAAAAGTTACATCTAAATGGAAGCTGTCTAATGGAAGTGACAAGGAAAGAGTAAAACAGAAACAGAAGAGAAAAGCAGACATTCAAAGGCCCAGGAAAGACTCCCAGTTTGAAGCCTGGAGAATGTGATATTGTTCATATGCTAAAAGTGAGACCTTTGCAGGAAGATGCAAGGAACACAAAAAGCCTAGGGAAAGAGTTGGAAGTGTGTTTTGTTTAGCCTGCTCTTTTAGTTTAACTTTGCAAGGGTAGAATGTGGCTTTGAGTAGAAGACTATAGTCACAGGAGCTTGTCTGAAACATGTGGAGGCAAAATAGATTAAAGAGATAGATCCTGTTACTATTTTGTTTTCGCAGGTCAATTTGAGGCCTGTAGAGGTCTAGATAGAATATTTGTTAAATGTAAAATGTGAAAATTAGTTAAGTGATAGAATCTCTCCATGCCCAGTTCGAGTTTGTAGCTGAGGCCCTACACAGTGATTACTATCATGTACCACGCTGTTAGTCAGAGTTAAACTGAAAACTTCTCTGTGTGGTACCCCATGGAGCGCAGAGCTATTCTAAAGATTTTGTTTCCGTTTGAATAATAATGCCTGTAGTTGTGTTTGAATAAACATAAAGCTGTTATTCCCCCAAACAGCTTTGTTCACAGTGTTTGTAATAAATCTGGTTTGCCCTTTTTATCTATTTTAGATCCCAACTCAGACACTGAAATGAGTTTGTCACAATAGCTGATACTACCTTTATGCAAGCATGCTGTTGAGCAATTTTACTGGGAAGACTATTTGTAGAAAGAGAATTTTAGATTTATATATAAGTACTTGTGGGAACCAAATGTTGGATTTTTGTGAAGAGTTGCTCCAAAAGTGCTAACCAGCTATTGTGTCCCGAAATCATGAGTTACCTGAGAGCTGGAAATCAGAGAAAATATATTGAGCAGGGAATTACTGTTATTAACACTTCATAATTCATAGCCTCACTTTTTATTTCCTCCAAACAGTATTAGATTTGTTTTAAGAATGAGGAAACTGATAGAAATAGCCAGCAGCTTGTGGGTGTTTTGCCACAGGGGGCCAATTCCATCACATTGCTTTCTTAGTTCCAACTTTCTTATTTAGACAAGCTACCATGGAGGCTTGTTTCTCAGAAAAAAAAAAAAAAAAAAAAAAAATTATCAAGTAAAAAAG
>NDXB01005464.1:66969-81612 GCA_002631895.1 Agapornis roseicollis
AAAAAAAAAAAAAAAAAAGAAACTTGTCAAGCAAAAAGAGTAAAATTACAGAAGGGTATTTCTTTTGTCTCTTTTTTCTGAAGGGGAAACTAGTCCCACTTGAATCAAATCTGCACATTTGGCCTGAAGTTAGTATTATTTTCCCTCAGTGCTTTGCCTCTGTGTGCTTGATAAACCCAGCCTCCCTGTGCCAACCCCTTCTTGGGGGAGTAAGCCTATCCCTTACTGTTTTGGGGCCCAGAATGGGCTGTGCCTGGGATGGTGTGGGGTCTGTCACTGAGCAGCGGTTTGCATCCATGTCTCAGCTTCCTGCTGCTCCTGGTCCCAAGTAGACAGAATCACAAACGGGTTTACCATTCCTCATGTTTATAATTTAGATTGCATTTTGGCAAAAATATTCCTTTCACTTAGTTGCACTTCTGGATCACGTGATTGCATCAAATTCCCTGGAGACCTATTTGCTGAACTCTGGGTTTTAACACTACCTGTTCTGAATGCAACTTTTCTCTCCAAGCTTAAGTTCTATATAAACACTTCCCTTGTTGCATGTGGGAGAAATGTGAGACATATGTCACTCTAAAACCTGATATATCTGTCTTTTTCTTGGAAAGCTCCAGGTAGACTTTAGCTAAGGGAATGATGGAAAGAGATGGCTTCTGTGACCACAGACCTAAAGGCTTCTGTTGAAGTTCAGTGTGTGTGCCCCTCACATAACCACGGCCAGAGCTAGCAGAGAGCCCTAGCACTGAATCATGGAATGGTTTGAAGCCTTGCTGCATTAGGTCTTGCAGTCCTCAGTGGAAAAGCAAAATCTCCCAGTAAGCAGGAGAAACCGTGTGAAGTGACTTAGACGGTTTCTCTGAACCTAATTGGAAACCACTTCAGATTACACCAGGTCTGTACTCTGGAGGGGTTTGAGGAGTATTTTTGTACCTTGCTGGAAATCATGGGGAGCTTGGCACAAAGGCATTGTGTGTTTTCATGTTCAAACACCCAGTGAAACAAAAACGGAAGTAAAGGGAAATGTATGAGTAAAGAGCTAATAGATTGACCCATGGATGATAGTGGGTAGAAATGGCTGCTGTAATACACCTTGAACAAAGCTTCTGCCTGTGTGGAAAGTACTTCTTGCAAAACTAACTTAGAGGTTAGTAACCTGCAGGCCTTGGTGTCTCAAATTGCAAGCTTGAATAGCCTATTAAAAAACCCTAAGACTCCTTAGTTCATTAAGGCACAGATTCCCTTCATATATGTACATTGAATCCTGAGCAGTATGTCGAATGAATGAGGCGCAGAAAATTCTGGTGGGCAAAGGAAATTGCTGGGGCAGATTCTTCCACTGTGACCTCCAGAACACTGACATGCTATAGACTCCCAGTCTGTATTTGTCCACAGAAGGAATAGTTACCCACTGAGCAATCTCCCATGCAAACAGGCAGTGGGGCCTTGTCCTGCAAGGGGCAACAAGGTGAAGAAAGCATCTCTCTGTTGAGCAGGTAGAACAAAAGGCTCTGACGTGATTTATAGATTATTTCCCTGAATCTTTACAATGAATTAGTAAAGAAATTGTCCATATTAAAATAATATATGGAGAAAACGTGTATATGCTGGTATTGGATAGCAGGACAAGAAGAGACTTTCAAGTAGTTTTCATAATGAAAACACATTTCTGGGGCACCCAAACCTATTTATTAGATGGTGAGAAATGTCACTTGGTTTGGTTTCATCAATGGGACAATCAAATATATAAGCATTGAGTTGTTGTGTAACCCCTTAGCAGCAGATAAATCAGGCTGACATTGAATTCTTCAGTAAAATGTCATTGCCATCTCACAGAAAAGGAACAGGTCCACAGGATCTCCTGGATGCACCCACAGTTCCTCATGCGTTAGATCATGCTGCTTGCCTTCTACAGAGATACTTTCAGAATGGAAGCCTCCTCTAATTAAACCCATTCCTCCTTCCCTACACACAGCAAAGCTGCAACTGCCAATGGTGCTAAGGGAATGGGAATTGTGAATTACTCAATGCAGTGGATTTGCATAATTTGGGGGTTTCATTCATTTTCAATATCTGAGTTCCATTATCTGAGCTGACTTGGGGTCAAGTGCCTGAAAGCCATAGTTGTGATCCTTAGGGAAATAAAAGCAACATACTCTCTGCAAAAGGATCACAAGATACTCTGCACATCAAGGAGGTGTTCATGACTTGCCACAGGACAAAGGGGAGAGGTGTAGGATAAAAGTCTGACGATCTCCAGGTCATTATTCATTTGTACCCTTCCCAGCGGCTGGAACAGCACACAAACCAATGGAACCAGAGCTCCTGTGCAGAGCAGGGGAGGGCTGAGGGACTTTCTGTTTCTCTTCAGTGTTGTAAATGAGGTTTCTGTCCCTCTAACTCTGCTTTCTTGGTTCTCCCAGGGAATTCTCAGGACCTAGGTAAGTATTCCTTTGAATCAGACAGAGGGAGAAGCAGCAAGTAAGCTCTAAAGAAAAATACATAAGAAAAAAAAATACAAGAATCACAACAGCTTTGCAAACAGAATGGCATAAAGCTTACCAGGCTGACATGTCAGCACCTCCCCAGAGGAAATACTGGGAAAGAATTCAACATGGAACATTTTTATATCTAAAGGGAGAATGAGGGGTAGAAATCAGAACAATTCTTTTAAGCAAGCAAATTCGAGGAAACATACAGTTCCAAAAAAGCTCAAAGCCCCACTGAAACTGATTGCCCCTGTCTTACTTAATAAAATGAGAGGAGCAAACCTTTAGCTAAGGCCACAGTTAACTAACAGAGCATTGCTGTGCATCCCGCAGCGCAGAGGGATGTACTGCAGCACTTACGGGGAGGGGATGGTTGGTGAAAAAATGGTTAGAGATATCTGTGAATATGCAGTATGGATGTGCCTTTGTAGAGAGGTGAAAGAGATACAGAGAATGTGGCTCTTTGGGATGGGAACAGACAAGGGGAGTGCTTTCTGGTGCCCTCAGAGCACAGGGATAGGGGACTGGGAGGCTAGCAAATGGGCATGGGGCACTTCAGCTTGTGTGTTACCCCCACAACCTTGCATCACATTCCTTAAGTTTATTACCTGGTCATATCTATCTGAAATATCCCAAATCAGGCATATCTTGCAGGAGAAAGAGGTAGTCTTCAGGCTCCACAAATGTGGGAAAGACCTCAGGTATCACTGCAGTGCCTCAATGTGCAGACAAATTTAGAAGGGGTAGAAAACCTTTAGTTCCCCGTGAGATGCCTCTGCACAGCACTGCAGCACCTCTGCAGCTCCTCACGTGCCCACTCCAGCCTCAGTTGCTGTCCTGAGTTCCCTGTGCAGGAGAAAAATAATTTTCTAATATTCCTGCTAGCAAAACAAGCTTTTTCTGTTTCCAGTTGTGCCGTGTTCTTCTCATGTGTGCCCCAACTCCGAAGAAAAATGACTGTAAAGTCTGTCCAAAACTGTCATGAGTTGATGTACTACAGTGTTGGAGAGAACCTAAATACTGCATAAAACTGTCTCTCAGTAAAGGGCAAGAGCAATATACACTTTAAAATGTTCAAACCTCACTTAGAAGTTGGCTGCAAGATAACTACAGCAAGGAAAACTAGTATTAGAAGGGCTGTTTCTGAGCTGATCCAGTGACCAGGTTTCTGTGGGACTCAGCTGAGGTTTACACTGTAAAAAATTTCTGAGAAAAGGGGTGTTTGGTACTTTCTTATGTTAGGAGAAATAATTAAGGTCTGTATTTTCTGATACTGACTTCATAGTGGTAGTGTGTTATCTGCAATGGAAAGATTGCCCTTTTTCCATCGGAGCAAAATAGAATGAATTTCATTCAATCCTGTTATGGATGTGTGGGAATTGAAGTGGAGACTGTCATGAACGCCTTCTTCTTCTGTGCTAACTTGAAAGACACAAAAACTGTTAACATATTCCTAAATATATCTTTTTTGATTTGGACAAAATGTTACCTCAGTAGATACAAATTTCAGACTCCAGTAGTGGTGGTGGAGGCATTGTACTACTTTACATGCAGGATTTTCTTAGTTGTTTTATAACTTTAAATAATGGCAGTAATCTGAAGTCCAAGTGTCCAATTTAAACCCAAGATGATTACAGTTTCACTCAGCTAAAGACTGTCAGATATGAAGGCAAATCTGTGACCAGTGTCATGTGGGATAGTAATAAAACATAGGTCTCCATTTTCTTGATTTTTATTTTAGTTTCATAACTAAGAGGACATAATCTATTTAAATCAACTCATTCGTGCTTCATGTTGAACAGTGAATTATTCCAGTAGTGTATTAATTTGTAATTGCAGAATAAATCAAAGAGAATAGTCTATTTTTTCCTACCTAGGAAATAACTAGAAAAAATAAGAGGGGTTTTTACGCAGCAGACACAATCAGTATTCAACTCCTTCCATTCTTGTTGGCTTAGTAATGTTTGTCTGGATCAGTTCTGGGAGGATGTGTGAGAGCAGGGTAGGAGGATAGTGAGAGATCTGGAAATGCAGAAGCTTAGGCAAGCATGGCAGTGAGAGCAGGCAAAGCTCTAGGTCAATAGCTGGCAGATGGCTCATGAGCTGAGGAGGCTGCTGGCAGATGGTATTGATGGTGTGGACAAGACAAAGATTCTGGCTACGGAAAGGGAGCTTTGGAAAGACACTACAAGTCTATCTTTCCTGATAAGAATGCTGTCCAATTTGGATTCACATCACATCTTGTTTTTACTTGTTTTTTCCTTTTCACCAAAGAAAAGGTAGAGAGGTTTTGCTGCTGTAAGAAAGAAAAAGGGACTGAAACAGAAACAGAGCTCATATTCTCCGAAACAGCGAATATGAGGTCTGTTATTTGGTCTAGCTCCCGAATTCTGACCATTCAGTGACAACAAAAACCCCTTACTATGTGTAATTGGCACATAATTATTTGTGATTACTAGTCTGATTCCTCTGCCTCTCTCACTGTTACTGAACTAATTACTCCTCTTATGCAACATTAGCAAATTAAATCATTCCAATTATCCACATTTATATCCTTGTGCTTTCTCCACTGCCACAGTTCCTTCTCATCACCCGGTGTGATGGTGCCTGTCATGCTTTCATTTGCAACCTACTTTCTTCTTAGGCAATTAGTGGGTGCTTGGGCCAGATTCAGAGGCAAGCAAGTGCCTAAAAGGGTTGACTGCCTGTGCTCCTGCAACTTGATGTGCCATGGACAAGTAACTCTGACAGGGGATGTACAAAATCAGGTGTGTGCCCATGAAGTCAGGGGACAGAAAGCTTGTAACTCACAAAGAGATTTGGAGAGGAGGAAATCACTTCAAACAAAGCAAGAACTGGCTTAAAAAGTCATTTTAGACACACACAAAAGACTGAATCCCAGGACTCAATTACTATGCAGTTTGGTGTTCACTTTAGGATGCCAAAATACAGAGGGCAGTGAACGCTTAAGCAAGCTGAAAATACTGTAGGGAAGTACAGGCTCTGCTAGGGATATGTTTGTCAACAGTGAAACTCTGAACTCAGGATTTTAGAAGCATGGCATACCTTCTCCCTGGGGCTGGGAGGGTGGGAGCTGCACCAGGGGAGGTTTAGACTGGATATTAAGAGCAAATCCTTCCCCAGAGGGTGCCCAGGCAGTGGAACAGGCTGCCCAGGGCAGTGGTGGAGTCACTGTCCCTGGAAGTGTTCAAAACAGTATTGACAAAGCCCTTAGTGATATGGCTTACTGGGAGTCCTGGGGTAAAGGTTGGACTTGATGATCTTAAAGGTCTTTTCAACCCAGATGATTCTGTGATTCTATTAGCCCTTAATTGCCCTGATGAACCCCACCTGAGGCCTCCCCATGTTCCACCCATGGCCCCATAGGGTTACATGAGCTTAGCCTGGACCTTTCTTTCTTGCTTAGGCTCTATTGGAGTGGTGTGTTTTAGCAACTCAGCAGTGGTATCTGTACTCAGCTATAGCTCTGGCTGCTCCACGCCCTTTGGAGGGTAACTGGCTTTCGTCTCTCTCTAGTTCTTGTTCAAAAAATGGGGGTTGAAGCTTAAAACTGTGATCTGGGTCTCAGCTTGTACCTGGTTCAGTTGAGCTTTTGAGAGTGATGGCACAAAAATGGCTCTGGGTCCAGCTCTCATCTCCTCAGTGCCAGGAACTTGCATCTTCAGCACATAGCCAGAGCTACTCACCCAGCACCACATCAACTCATCTCTCCTGGTGTTGTACTAACAGGTAAGTCAATGTTCAGAGTTCTACTTATTGCCCAGGAATAATTCCTGCTTTCTTCCATTCTTCCTCCTGAAAGAGGCATTACTGTAGCTATTATGTACTGGTGCACAGGTTATAAAATAGCAGCTTTGCTGCTTCATGGGATTTAGGCTGCATTGCGTACTTGGAATGTTCTACTGCTATAGTATAACTGAATGCTACAGTGACCTATAGAAACTGCAAAGCAGAGTGTGTGCCTATTCTGCTGTTGGTCTAACAAATCGCTAATATGCTAGATCAAAAATAATGTCTGTTTACTTAAATACTTGACTGTAAACCAGCTTTCCTCTGGGCAGCTGCAGATGATGTGCAGTTGCCTGTTTAGGCCTCTGTATTGTATTTCTTGTTACATTAAATTTCTTGTTATATTTCATTTCCCTGCTGTCAAAACAAATTCCTTTGTTAATATACTGTTTATTTCTACTAATTTTCAGATAAAATGATTTTAAATGACAATCTGACAAGATAAATTTTTGTTGCATTCAACTTTAAAAGATCATGAAATGCTTCATTATTAGATCCTAAGTAGGAACAAGAGTAGACTCAAGAGAAGTGCAAAGTAACTTAGCAAAAATGCTGGTGGAGAAGTGAGTGTTCTTTGCTTAGGCCTTAAACTTGGTTTTATAGGGTTTGAACTCTAAAGGCCATGAAAACTTGGAAGGGAATACAGAGCAAGGGATTGTCCTAGCTCAAGCATGAAAGAGTATAGCAGGGAGATGACAAGCATGGAGTATATTTGCATGTCTCAGACTTACCTGAATGCTTTTTTCCCCCTGTGCAGACCTGCGAACATATGAAAAGGGTTGGTAACTAGTCACAGAAGGGGGTTGTTTCTGTCCTTCCTTAATAGATAAGGGCCTTGCTTAATAGAAGGACTAGAAGCAGATAATCTGTGTTTAAAATATTTCCTCAAGAAACAGCATTAATTCTTTATGTGTGCCAGCAGGACCTAATTGGACTTCTTGAGACAGTGCTTGCTTGATAGAACATCCAGCACTGCTGAGCTCTTGTGGCAGGTCTATAGTGTAGAAAATCCCTAATTCCAGCAAAATTGTATCTTCAGGAAAACCTGACCATGTGCTGCATTAGCACGCACTGCAAGTATGTGGTGTTCGTGGTTACCTCTGGTCTGCCACTAGAGTTTGGTTCTCTGTTCCAATGCAATAAGCTTAAAGGAGGAGTGGCTCAAATCACTCTTGGTGTATGGTAGTAACTTTGCCCATGGTTACCCATAAAAAGCACTGTATGCTTGGTTATGGTGATGAGTGGTATTTAGGATGGATGAACTTTTCCAGAACTTGATGTATGTAGGTACATACATTTGCAGGCTCAGGAAGAAGTGAAGAGGTTTCATCAGTCAGGTTAGCTAGCTCTGCAGCAAGCCGAGGGCATTCCCAGGGCTTTCTCCTAGGAAAATGTAAATGATACAGGAGGAATTACTTTCATGCTTTTATTACTAAACTTTCTGCTTTCTGTCCTGTTGGACGTGAGCAGCAACAGCAAGATTTAGACATTAGAGTCACAGAAACACCTGGAGGGCTTCAGACTTATTTTGAGTGTTGTAGGCTGTTTTAATTTGATATTAGTGGGGACTACTTAAGGTTTTTGTTAACTCTGGCAACTAAAAGCTTAAACACAAGCTTTTACCTATGTAAGACTCAATGGTCAGCTTGTATTTGTGTGGTAATAGTCTGCATAGAGAGGTGAATTCCAGTCAGTGCTTACCAGCTGTACGGAGGGAGGGAGGGAGGGAAGGCATTCACCCAATCAGGGCAGTTGGCGGGAAATGGAGGGGGCGGTGGCCATGAGAGGTGAGGGGAGAGGCCATTTTGCCCTTAGTGACATGGTTCAGTGTTGGCCTTGGCAGCCCTGTGGTTTGGACTTGATCGTAAGTCTCTTTCCCAACCCAATTGATTCTGTGTATTGTTAATACCAGAAACTAGCCTCACATTGGGCATACCAGTGTTATATCAGCTGTTGGTTCTACAAATTGTGCCTGTTTAGTGACATGTTCTGGCAGCTATAGAATGTGCCCTGCCAGTGGTTCTGTGGTGATTCAGTACTCTGCTCTTGAAAAAGTGAAGTTTTGAAGTTCCATACTTGTTAAATTTGCTGGCATCTTCTTGACAAGATATTCTTGGTGTTAACTGCACTTCTCAGGTACTGCAGTTCTGGGAGCACGATTACAATGTTTAGTGTGATTCTGCCATCCATTATCACCAACACCACCTACTTTTGCAGAGCTGTAGCAGTGGGCGTGATGCTATCTGGTTCATATTATTGGCCTGCAATCCTGTACACAGGAGGAAAATAAAATTCAGACTCGCAGTAACGTAGATGCACATTTTAATTCAGTTGTAGGATTAGTATCCGTATTGCTAACTCAGGAATGTTTTATTGCAATAGGAAACTACTTGCAGCCAGGGAAGTGCAGTGCTTCCTTCCCATGGCATGTGTGCCTGCAGCAGAGAGGCAGTGTTTGGTCAGCAAGATAAGCCAAATGAAAACGCAGGTATGTTTGAGGTTGTCATAAGGGGGAACTGTAGATGCTCAGTGCTTACCTTGTAATCTGAGTGTGATATGATAGAGAAAAAATGCTGGTAGGTCTTTTCAGGCATAAGCAACATTCATCAGTCCACTCATGTTCCCATACCATGTTCCCCTGTACACCTGAGATGATGGATAATTCTCTGCAGCTGATGCTAAAAGATAAAAATATTTGCTGTGTTTTGTACGCAGTGATGGGAAGTTGATGGGGACCAAAGACTCATTCTATGGTAACAGCCATCTGGTAAAATGTAAAGGCATAATATTTGTGTAGGATGGCTTACAGCTTCAAGGTAGGGTAAAATGCTGCCAGACTTGCTCCTGTTGCTCCTTCCTGGTCAAGCGCAGTCCTGCACTTTTATTCACATACCAGAATGATTGATAACCAGATGTTTCACCTCGTGTTCATTAACCAGTACTCATTTTCAGTTAAATGAGCAGATTGTTGAAGCCAGTAAGGTAGCAGAGTGTCTGCATTGCAGGGTTTCATTTTGCTCAAGGGTTAATACATAGGTATTTGGCTTCCTCACCTCCTTATGACTTTTGTGCTTTTTGAAGAGATGAGGAGGAAGCTCCTGTCTCTCAGTTCCCTTTTCTGTTGTTTTTTTTTTTTTTTCCTTGATTTCTCACAGCTCATTCAGCTTCATTGTTCTCCCTCTAGAATCCCTGTGCAAGCCTTTCAGCCTCTGTCTTGTCAGTGTAGCACTTTGCAGCCATTCCGTACCCAGTGCAGTTTCCCTTGGTGGCACAGGTCCTTTGCTTGACCCAAAGGCAGGAGCAGGGAGGCCACATGTATGCTCTCCCGCCTGGACTGAGTTTCCCTTAATGAGGCCAGTTATTCTCTGACAGGTGCATATATAATAGTTATTGCAGAGAAAAATTTAAATTACAAAACAACTTTAATTCCCTTACAGCTAACCTCAAAGGAGCATGAGCTTAAATAACCTTGGCTAGATTTTGAGCTGCACAATGTATAAATAACCTGCACAGCAATACATAAACACGTGAAGCTTGTTTTCAAGTTCAGATAGCTTTATTTCTTGCACTGTTATTGAGAAGCAGTAAAAATAATAGAATTTTCTACCGAGACAATTAGTCTTTCTGGGGCAAAGTATGTTCTTCATGTGGGGATTGATGTGTTTACTGATTTGATATCATTCTCTGTCCATACTACCATGGTGAAGTATGTGGTAGTTTCCTTTGACCTAGTAAAAGGTGGGGATAAGATGCTCATGATGACTTAATTAGATGCTTGCTGTCCTTAATTCTGTTGAGCATGGGACTTGGGATGGCTGGGTGGAAACGGCAATTTTGGGTGAACTTTCTTAGACTGTCAGGTTAGGTTTGATAGGAATCTTTAGACCTTTATTCCTGGCCCAAATTACTGTGAAGTTGCTTTGAGATTCTGTGCTATTGATGCCTGATGCCACAGAGAAACAAGGTGCCAGTGTCTCTTGAAGACAAGACTGGATGAGGTTGGATGTACGCAACTTTCAGCTAAAGCAGGTAAAGCAGTGAAACTATTCACAGTAGGAGCTGTGTGTTGCCAGTATCAACCTGTTGCAGAAAGGTTAGTTTCCTAACTTTTGCCCTGTGGTTGTCTTTAAGCCGGGCTGGCCGTAGGACAAGGACAGACCAGCTGTTACCTGGGAAGGGAAATCTGCCAAAGCTTGGCTGGAGGCATGTGACTTTTTAGTCTCAAAAGTTACCGTGATTTTGTGTTTTGGTACTTCAGACTTTGATTGCAGAAGCAGGCTTGACATGAGTTTACAGGCTGATATTCTTCGCAAAGAAGGAGTTCGGGGGCTGTCTTGTGGCCTGTTACAAGAGTTCTACACACAGTGGCTGTAGCTCCAGTACTTGAAACTAGGCTAAACTGAAAAATCATGGGTAGGGTTAGTTTTGCCTATGGAATGTAGGATGACTCAAGTCAGCCAGCTCTGTCTTCCAAGTGGATTTTTGTGTGTTTTTTTTCTCTAAGTAGCTGCAGCTTGAGGAAAGTCATTCCCACTGGAATTCCCATGGGGCTTCTGGAGAGGTTGTCAGCAGGTTTTCTAGCTTAATACCTCCTCCAGAACCCATTTCACATCCTGCAGCTCTCCCTCAAAACCCAAACAGTGCCACTAAGGTTCTGCTGTTGTCTTCTGCTCCTTTATTCAACCTGCACACAAACCTTGGAGTGAGTCAGCTCCCCCAGGCATGTTACAGAGTGTTCTGATCCCTGCAGCCTGTTCAGACAGTTGCCTGTCTGCAGATGAGAGGATGTGTGCTCCTGGTTCTGGGGCTGCACAGGATCTGCCCTCCCCTTCAGGCAGGGTTCAGCTTGCCTTGGCAAAAAGGATGAGGAGGCTGTCAAGACACTTGAGTAACACCTTGCCCTAGCCTATAAGTTTGGGCCAATCTTGTTGCTTATTTCTGTTATCTCGGATGGTGTAGTGTGTTCTCAGTGTAGTAGCCAAATGTAGGGAACCTCTGGAGAGAAGAGGAAGGAAGGAGACTGGTGGTGATGAGAGCTCCTAGTGTGCTGCCTTTCTTCCTCCTCTATCTCAGGTTTGTCTGAAAGCACAGGGAGAGATGCTGTTTTCATAACTTTATGATCTGATTTGGTTTAATAGCTTCTGGCTTGTTTCACTTGAATGTGCAAATGTGATAGCTGAAAATATGATTCTGAATGATGTTAACTATTTAATGGTATATTAAAGTTTTGGGGAGATGCTGCAGTAAATGGACAAGTGCTAAGGAAGTCAGAATTGATGTATGGAACAGATGGGAAAAGCTGAAGGATGATTTTCTTAGTTTTACAAGACACTGCATGGAAGTTAATGGGACTGTGTAGTACGCATCACATGCCTTTATTTTGTAAACAAACCTGGATTAGGAGATCTATCTCTTGTGATCATTTGATATGTTGGTGTTCACAGTGGAAAGACTGGGAAATGTTTCCACTCTGTCCCAGCCTTATAGTCAGACTAGTTAACAAGTTTCTGGTGCTGTCTGTGTGCTGTTTGATTATATTGGCATAACTTGGTACATTGAAACAAGCCTAAGAATACAGTTATGTTCAAAAGCTTTTCAAAGCTAAGATCCTGGGCAAAGCTGCAAGGTTTTCAGATCTCATTGCATAGTTACTTTCACAAATAGAGTGAGAAAGGTGCTTTCCAGAAGTTTGGGGTTTTTTTGGTTTGTGTTTCTTGGTTTTTTCATTTCAGTTACTGGAACTGTGAAGACCAGTAGTAACGACTATTATGGAAATGACTTTATTTACTCAGATCTTATTAAAAGAGCAGCAAGCACATTCAGATGTACATTTTACTTCTTGTATGAAATGCTTTGTACATTTAGCATGTTTTCAACCTTTTACTTCAGATAGAAGACTGACTTACATTAGTTAACATAAAAATACGATTCATTTGGAACCCTGAAAGTAAGAGTAGTGTCATAAATGAGGATGTATTAAGTAGGTAACTTGCAGGGGAAACAGTACACTGTTTGAGTGGATATTTAATGTCCTTGGAAGTAGTGAAAATAAACAAAAGGAAATAGTCCTGGATGCAGAATTAGCAGTTGCTATGTAAAGTATTCACAATAAAATTCAAAAAGCTTTTGAAATTAATTCACTAAGGGACCTATGGTTATGGACACTTTTGCAGTTGTGCTAGTGTGTGAGTCTTCTAAGAAAAGAATGAAATTAGTATCTTGTGAAATGGCCAGTTCTGGGTATAAAATGGTTTATTTTTCAAGGGCAAGTCTTGCATACCAGCCACAAGAAGCAAGGCTTGTGTGTTTTGTAAATTCAAATTGCAATGCAAGATGCCTGTTCTCAAATGATGGCAAAATAGGACCACTGAAAAACATGTGGAATGTATTGGTGTGTATTGCAGCAGTAGCTCACAAAACTGACTTTTGCAGAGCTTTAATTACTAGTTAGCCAGATTCAAGATGGATCTATCTATAAGCTAAACAATATATACAAAAGAGCATTATGTGGAACATAACATGCCTCTAACCATTGTTTGTTCCACTTGATTGGAAGTTCCACATAACAAGATGCCATTTGGACTGGAGATTTACTGCATGCCTTACCTTTAGCAGTTATGCAGAAATGTTTTAATCAATTATAGTCATTACTCCAATTAGAACTACTCCAAAGCTTTTATTTTTTTTTTTTTAAGTCTTTTTCTCTCTCTATTTCTTTATAATCGACTGGAGTACAAACCTGCAGCTTTGGGGAGCTGGAACTAATAACTGAAGTAATTTCCTTTGAACACCTACATGCATCATTTATCTCTAATAATTTCAGATGTGGCTTAAGCTATGTGCTTGATGTATATGCACATACATGAATGCTTCGTAAGCATCTTACCTTCTACATGATCTTTGAGTTAGGCTGGATAGTAACTGGGCAGATACTGGGAAGTGTATCTAAAGCAATCATAACTTCTTTGGGATGAGGACTTGAGATCATTTTCAGTTCTCAGTGACTGCTCAGTAACTGCTGCAGTGCTCAGGTAGACAACTCAGCTTGAACATGGGGAAAGGAATACCCATTTTGAGTTCTCTTTGATATGTGGCTTAGTACTGTCAGGTGTGCAGAACAGCCTTGGTGTTGGTATGCAATGTGTGGGAGGGAAGGTAAATCCCACTGGTCTGGCTCTGTCTCACTTTCAAGTAAGGAGTTCCCAACCTTGGCACTATAAAAACACTTTTCCTTCTAGATTAATAGTGAAGTATCTGCCTGTTGTAGCAGTCAGGAGTACACTTAGTCTGGCAGAGGGCTGCTAGTTTTATGTCATCTCTTGCTTACAAACTTAGAAGATAGAGGATGTGTTCTTTTAATTAAATAATGTCAGAAAAATGAGTTGTGTTTGTATGTCTGTGCAAGCGATTGTAGCAACATAATAGGTATGGAAGAGCTCTACTGCTTTCTGCAGTCACTGGGTGTCCATTTGTTGAACAAATGGCACTTACAGTTCATCGGAACATAAATTTGCAATTCACATTTTAAATGCAACAATAGCTTTGATATGTACTTGCAAACATGTACTTGCAAATGGCTCTCACAAACTTGAGAAGTTCCAAAGGAAATGGCTACTGAGGCACAACAGGGGAGACAAAACTTCCAGAGTGAGGGGCTCAGAAAAGTCGGCAGTGAGGCTTCCAGTCCTAGGTAGGGATGCAAGAGACTGGTGAAGGAACTTTAAAGCTCTTGTGTTGGCAGAGCTGGCTGGAAAGGACACTTCTACAATAACAAGGAAAGGAGTAAACTATTGAAGTATGTTCAAAGTATAAGCTGTAATGAGGCAATGCAAAGAGTTGGGGTCAATGGCTCAGTGTCTGACTGGAAACCAGTGATGAGCAGTGTCCCTCGGGGATCGGTGTTGGGACCGGTCTTGTTCAACATCTTTGTTGCTGACATGGACAGTGGGATTGAGTGCACCCTCAGCAAGTTTGCCGACGACATCAAGCTGTGTGGTTGGGTGGATACACTGGGGGGAAGGAATGCCATCCAGAGGGACCTTGACATGCTTGTGAGGTGGGCTGATGCCAACCTCATGAAGTTTAACCATGCCAAGTGCAAGGTCCTACACCTGGGTTGGAGCAATCCCAGGCACAGCTCCAGGTTGGGCAAAGAGGAGATTCAGAGCAGCCCTGCAGAGAAGGACTTGGGGGTGGTGGTCAATGAGAAAATGAACATGAGCCGGCTTCAGTGTGCGCTGGCAGCCCAGANAACATGAGCCCAGTGTGTGCTGGCAGCCCAGAAAGCAACCGTATCCTGGGCTGCATCAAAAGGAGCTTGACCAGCAGGTTGAAGGAGGTGATC
>NDXB01005467.1:10652-21413 GCA_002631895.1 Agapornis roseicollis
TTTTTTTTTTTTTTTTTTTTTTTGTTTTGTTTTGTCCCCTGAGCTGACAGGTCAGGAGCTCAGTGAGTATTTGCAGAGTATTCCCACAGGAGCCTTCTGGACACAGTCTATCTCTCCTTTAGGACAGACCACATTTGCAGGCTTGCTTTCTTCCTGCCATATTGCATTGTCAACATCTGACTCACTGCCCACTCTGACCCTGAGGTCTCCTTGGGCATTATTCATTCCTGGATGTGTCACATTCGGCTTAGCTTTAATAAAACTGCTTTTTTATTACCATTATTATTATTTCCTCCAACAGGACAGGGTTATTTCTGTCCAAGATGGGTCTTCAGTATTTTTGCCAAAAAGAAAGAGCTTGTACAGAAACTGTTGTGTTCTCCAAAGCCTGTGTGTGAGATTTTTATCTTCCCATTAATTTTATGAATTTGTGGTTGACAATTATAAACAATTATAAATCCATAGCTGTGTGAAGAAAACGTTTTCTTTTATTTGTGAGGGATATTGTCAAGATGGTGCTCTTCTTCCTCAACCCTCTTCTGTTGATAGCTATAATGATATTAGACTTCACAGACTAGATCAGGTCATTAGCCCATGAAGTGTTCTATACCTGACACATGAGCTGAGAGAATGGCTGAGCTGGGATTATGAAAATTAATCAAGATCAGCGTTAATTGAAATCAACTTCCCTGTCATGAAGTAAAAAATCTAAGAAGATTCAAAGGAGGACCCAGTGTTTATGAGCCTGGATAAGACTGAGAAGGAGAAGAAGCTTTCTTTTTCAGCTTTTGAAACAGTCTAATATTTGGAAATCAAGATGAGCAGTCCATGTAAAACATACTGTCTCACATTTATCTTGTCTGTGGCTCTTCTCTGAAGCAAGTATTCCTGTCCATGGATAGACATGAAACTGAATTAGCCAGAATGAATATCCAAAGTGGCAACTTCTTCCTCTGCCATCTCTGTGGAATGCCCAAACGCAGCCATCAGTGCAAAACCAAAATACAGCATGAACTAGGAGCATGTGACAGTTTTTCTCTGAGTTATTTAGAAGAAATCCCTTTTCCAAACAATGGAAGATGCCTATGTGGGATTTAAGGACTAAGAACAAAATATCCTGAAGCTGGTGAAAAGCCACCTGTGGTCCACTGCAACCTGTAGCATCTGCGAAACAATCTAAAGGTCTTACTTTGTAATGCCTCACATGAATAAGCCACTTCAGAGTCTTTTCAGCCCTGTTTATTTTACAGAAAAGTGGAGGGACTTATTTTGAATTTATAAAGGCAAAACCACAGTCTAAGAGAACTTATTTTCACTCTTTCCTGTGTATTTTTTTTGGTTGCTTGTTATTTGGTTGGTTGGTTGTTTTTGGGGGAGAGATACGGCTATAGAGAAAACATTCCAAAAATGAGTATGACTAGAGTCTTGATTATTGAAGCAAAAGGAAAAAAAATTGCACTGAACCTGGCACTCAGTCAGATTATGCCAAAATTTGAGGTAGAACAAATTACTAACTTGGTGTCACACCATTACGGATGCTATATATGGTCACTATCCAGACCTTTAAAAATCCACAGTTTAACAGTTATGACCTTCAGTGATAATGAATTCCACAGGTAACCACATAGAGCACAAAGGTTTCTTTGTTTACTTTATAGCTTTTTAATTTCACTGTCAGTTTTATATTAAGTATTAAGAAAATAATGAGCTCCTAGATAGATTAAATATATTTTTCATTTAATCATGCTAATAGAATTATTTTTTTTTAAATTTGCTTTCCCTTGCTTGAATGCCATGTCTCCTGATTCTCTAAACCCAATCCTATAGATCTGCGTGTAGTAATCAAAGATTAGCCAGGCAATTTTAATGGGCTGAGATAATGTTGCAATTTACCATTCCTCAAGTGAGACATGCTTCTCACAGGACTGGAACTGACCCTATGTGTTTTACTAGTATTAATTTGTTGTAAATATGAAATAAATAAGTTATCTCCAACCACTCTCCCTTTTTTGATTCTGTCCATATTCCTTGTCTGCTCAACCCTTGGAGGAGTGATGATTCCCAGATGGATCCCAGTGATTGCATGCAACCTTGCATTGCATATTTGTTCTTCTCTGAATAGCTTTTTTCTTTATTGATGTCCTTCCTCCAATGAGGCCCTCAAAACTGGAGAAAGAGTTTATTGCAGCAAATCCAAGTGCCATATTCTAATTTGAGTTTGTTAGATTTTTAGCCCCTTCTAAAAGCAATGAAGAAAAGCAGGTGATGGCTTGATTGCTAGTTTCATAAGCCACATGAGGAACTACTCAATTTTTGCCTATTGCATAGATATTTTAAGGTGAAAGAGATTCCCACTGCAAAGTACAAAAGAACAAAGAAGCAAAATTTGCATCAGAGCTTGCTGATTTCATGGAAACATTATGAAACCTGAACGGTTTTTCTTAGCTTGCTGTCTGAACCTCTCAGCTGCTTCCCAAGCAGGAAACCTGGGACTGCTAATTCTTGCAGTTTTATGATTTCTTGATGTCTCTTTCCCTATTTCAGTGGTAAAAGTCAGGAAATTAAGGTAATTAGAAAACAGTAATAAAATTTTTCATTTATCTTTGACATAGTTTTATTTATTCATTGATAGTGTAGATAATTTTAAAAAAATAAACTTCTGTCTTCTTCTTGTGGCTGAAGATGAGAATTTATTTTAAAAAGTGTTCCAGAAATTCAGTTTTCCAGTCCACTACTATGCTAGCTACTCCTCTGCTGCTCTGTGTCCATCTCAACTGTTGTAAATAGCACCATTTTTCTTCAATAATTAACTATAATTTCTGAATTGAATAATCCTGATGACCGTGGCCCTCTCTCAGTTTTTCTTCTGGTTTCTAGTCCATGTTTTTTTTGCCTAAGGATGGCAAAAACAATCTCATTTTGAGCAAAACTCATACTGAAACATATATTTTCAAAACTGTCATACACTTCTGAATTTCTTACCTCTCCTAATTCCAGTGGTATTAAAATATCACAAGAACAGCTGTTCTCTTGCTTGTGTAGTCAGTGATTACAGAATTGTGTTGTGAAGGTAGCAAGCTAAAGGGTGGCAGGTAAGTTTCACAGACATCTAGTATGTTCAGCTGAACTGAACTTTTACATTTATCCCTTACTTACTTCAAACTACAAGGAAACTGCTGTTAAGAATGGCAGTAAGAGAGTACCTTCACCTCTGCATTAACAGTATGTCTGATTGATCATTCCTCACAGAGGCATAAAAATGTCAGCATAACAAATAAGACGGGTAAATAGCAGCTAATGCCTCGGGAGTTTCATTGCCTCAACAGGTACATGAAGTTATAATTGCTCTAATAAGCACTCCCACAAGCAGTTAGCTTGCTATAGAAGAAGCCTGAAAGGACAAAAAACATTCTTCCATTCAAAACACCATAGAGATCAAATACATCACAAACAATATGGTCTTTAAAACCAAAAGCCTGTATCATTAGGATAAGTGAGGAGCCAACACACATCTGCATGCATGAGATAGCAGCAAATGGAAAATCAGATTCTATCCCTCTAGCTGAATAATCATTGCACAATAAAATCAGTTCATGCCCAAATTTCACTGTAAGCCATTTGTCTGCAGCCAGAATCTTGATAGCTTTACTGTAACTGGTAAGAAATGTTATCACTGATCCTCTGATGCTGCTGTTGTAAGAGTTTTTAATCATAGGCAGTAGTCAGAATCTGTAGATGTTACTTCTTTCCACATGTGATATTATTGCTCTAAAATTAGAAGGCAATACCATTTTGCCAGCTCTCAAATTTTTAGATGCTCTGGGAAATATTTTACAAAGTGTCTAAGCACATAAGTATTTTTCAATAAATATTTTATTTTCTGAAAAACCTCCCTTTAATTTATTGTGAAACCCACAGAACTCTTCTACAGGGTTGCATCTGCTATCAAAATGCCTCATTTTGGTCATGAAACCCATTATTTATTTGTGTGAAGCTGACACTCTTACCAGCTCTTTGTCCGTTTTTTCCATCAATTCTCCCTTCTCTTAGGGTTCAAACTTTTTTGTGTAAGTTGCCATGGTTTAACCAGTTACTCCTCACTGCCTGAGTGACAGAAACTGTGTATACTTCCAAATGGTACAGAACACCACGTAATTTGACTTTGTCAATCCCTTTTCACTGTGGAGTGGGCTAAAAAGAATTGTCTTCCATTTGTTCCTGGCTAAGAGTGTCTATATGAACAGATACTGTGCTTGAACCAACATAGGCTACTCGGTGTGCAGTAATAACCTGCTTGTGAGCCTGATACGAGCATACTCTATATTTTAATAATCTCTGGAGAACTGACTGTCTTTTCTGCCTCTGCTTTCACAGCATCTCGTACAATAAGCAAAAAAGCACTAGACAAATTCATGCAAATAATTAATACATCAAAATCACAGTATAATTTTCAGTAGTACACACACACACATGTCCACTCACAGACTTTCTGGCTCAGAGGGTTTGTCACCTAAATAGAGCTGGAAGGTAAATTCTGAAAAGGAAAATGAAGAGATGAAGTGAGTTAAACTTCACACAGCAGGTGGGTTTAGATCTGGAGATAAAATCCAGACCCGATTTCTACTCCACCCCAGCTCACACAAGTGTCTTATCCTCTGACTCATAGTGCCTGCCACATCTTGTTCCTATCAAAAGTTTCAATTCAGGCATATCTTTCTTATTTCTCAGATAAGTATTGTTGAGATCCACAGGTCACTCCCTCCACCTAGCTGATCAGTCAGTTCCTCCTTCTCAGGATTATGACTTAGTCCAAATCTTCACCTTTCCTGATAACACTACTGTTGCATATACCTGTCTCTGTTAGATTTTGAGTAGTTTTCTAAAAAGTGTTCTCTGCTTTCCCCCATCTCCTCCAGTTTTTGATTCATATAGTCCTGTGTATATATTTCTTGCACATCTGCAAGAATCTATGTGGTCACACCAGGGTTGAAGTCTGCAACACACACTAAGGTTACAAATGCACATAGATTTTTCTTAACAAAGCACTTCAAGTCATCTTTACTCCCCTTACCTGTGGGCTAGTCACTCCTGCCTTTGCCTCAGCTCACCTCCCTCCAGAGTTTTGGCATTGAAACCATCTGCAAGGTGTGCTGTAACCTGGTTACAGAAATTGATGTGTTTAAAAATTACAGTTGCCAAAGTTATGCTTATAATTTAGATCATTTGAGTCACCTATTGAAGTGTAAACGTGAGGAAATGGTGAACTACTGCATCTCTGTGTGTTTGCAGAAGAGTGGTGGTTGCTGGTGGTTGGGGGAAACTTCTTAAATGACTATGTGATTGGAAAAAAATGTAGCGTCACATTATACCTTAAAGATACATTCTGTTTTCAGGAGAAATTATATGGCAGCATAGTTATAAAAATGATGAAAAGTCCCCCAGGTCGTTTGTGAAAGATATTTCTCTAACTATATACAGAATTTGCAAAGTGAGCTGGAGTTCTGTATTAGCATTTGCTTGAGCTAATCAGCAAGTCTGCTACTGCCTTTGTACTTGCCAACTGATATTGTCATCCCAAAGAAAATAAATATCCTTTATGCCACAGCTTTGTGGATTCTCTATATGCCACTCACTTAATCTAAGCAATATAACTTGATGTTCCAGATGCTTGGTTGAAGTTCTGATTAAATTTATTAATTAATTTTATTAATTTATTAAATATAGGCTATTTTATTCTACCCCACAATATGTTTTATTTTTTCTTCCTTCTTTTTTAGAATTCCTCTCATTTTCTTCCTCACAAAAACCTTCATCTGAAGAGTGGAAATTGCAGCTCCTTGTGCCTAGCTTTAAAACATCAAGGTGGACTAGTCATTAGAGACCTCTTTGTGATCCCAGTTTTGGAGTCCTGTTGTCAGAACATTTTAATAACTTTCTTGTCCCTGCTTCTTGGGGATGTAAAAACTGTGTTACTGTAGGAAAGTGACACTAATTTAAGTATGCATCTTAAGAACGTGGGGGTATTTTGAATTTAAATCGATATCTAAACTTCATATGAAGGTGCAATTTCCGCTGAAAGGGTCGGAATGCCTGTGCAGTGTTTATAAATGCATGTTTGCTAGGAGGCTACAGCACTTTTTAAATTTCCAGCTCATCTGTTTCCATGATGGTTGCTTTTAACCCCTTATCCTAATCCTTCAGCACTACTTACACAATTGCCCAGTCATCCTACATCCTCTATCCCCCATGCCCTGGCCCTTTCAGGGAACTTGTACAAAACAGGAACCAAAAAATTGTTTAACAATTTTTTATACACCCCTGCGTAAGGAGTTGCACAACTACACCTACAGATAACAGTAGTACAGTCCCTAAGGTTGTGGCAGCTTAATGCAGGTTGCCATGAAATGCAAAAGAAATACTGAAATTCATAATGGAGCTGGGTACTCAAGCCCAGTATTAATATAATTTGAGGTCCTTTTTCCTTAAATGAAGAGAAACATTCTCTCTGTTGTAAAGGATTTCCAGTCAGAAGGAGAAGCAGCAAACTTTTATTTTGCATTCTATAAGCATAGCCCCCACTAGAAAAAAACATACTGCCAGGGCATTTTTTATTTACTTTCTCAATTAGCAGCAAACTGTGATAGTAATTCACAAGATAACTTATACACTGGCTTCTGCATTTCACTGTCTCCTCTTCCTGTAACTATTTTAGGAACTGCAACGCTATGGGATATACCTAGTTCCCGTTAATAAGTACTGTACTGAAAAGGAGAGAGCTAAACATTCTCTACTTGACCCCCTTTCTAATCTCTTATTCAGTTGGCCTTCTAGCAGAGTGAGACACATTTTAGAAGGAATTAGAGCAATACGAGTGGGCTTTGTGAGGAAAAAACATCTTGTAGTTGACTAACAAACATGCATGATAAAAAAAAACAGGTAGTTTTATCTAAGAGAGTAGAAGAAAACAGTAGCTGCTTTGGGACTCCTGTTGAAAATGTTTATTGACTTAGGTCATAGCTCTGCAAATTAATTAGAAATAGACTGAAGTTTGGGCACCTGACTAGTCCCTCCAAGGCTGGAATGACACTCTTGTGTCTTCATTGAAACAGGGTTTGAGATGCTATGGGAGATCATACGGACTTTGAAGAGTTAAAAAATCCTGTTCAAATGTTCTCTTTGAATGTGGTGAAGAAATATTTCCTGAACCCACAGGCCTTGTTTCACACTTGAAATACTGCATAACCCATTTGAATATTTTTGTAGTGCTTAACATTAGCATCTCTCACACAGTTTACATTACTTTGACTTATGGAGGTCCCACTGTGGAGGATTGGGGAAAACTAAAGTTCTGTATTAGTAAGCCCATGACAGAAAAAGAGGCAATTATCTCTAACTTTAAAAGCTCTAAAGTGTAATTCTTGCAATTAATTCCTACAAGGTTCAGATAATTTAGGCTGGATTTGGTTTGTGGTAGATATTTACATTCTCTTTGGATCAGCTATATATTTATATATAAGAAAAGTGATTTCAATAATGATCTTCTACTTAAACTTGCAAATCAAATAGACCCTATGGGACATCTGGTGTAAATTAGTGAACTGTTCCTAAAGGTCCAGCAGAATACCCAATGCTATGGATAAAAATAGGTTTTATGGCACGCCTTTGACTCAAAAATACCCATGTTTATAAAGCTCTTTTTTCTGTTTTCTCCCATAAGATTAGTTATGTGTTAGCTGAACACTGCAGTAGGGAAAATACCCAACAACTGTTGTGAGATAGATATAAAAATAGCCTGATATAACATGCACCTGATAAGAACATAACCTGCAGGAGCTGTTGCAGTGGAGCCTTAGGAGAAAGCCATAATTTATAATTGGCCACTGTTCATCTGACAAAAAAGAGAGAAATTCAGAGTTCAAAAGGGACTTCAAAATGTGAATCTGTCAGAGCCTGTGCATTGTATTTGCTTTGGATAGTGCATTAATATCTCTAGCAAACCTTATGCTATTTTGAATGATGGAGGTCCTACTGTGTAGGACTGGGAAAAAGAAAAAAAAGTTCTGTATTAGTAAGCATGTGACTGAATAAAAGGCAATTATCTCTTTCTTTAAGAGCTACAAAGTACACTGGTGGTAGCTTCTGACAAGAGTAAACTAGATGTGCACAGCTTAAAGGCAAACTGAGGACATGCAGATGAAAAGTTCAGCCCTCTCTTCCTTCCCCCCTCCTTTCTTCACCCACCCCTGTGATCTTTTTGCTACAGTTTGTGAGAAAATCTGGGGCACTTGTTTCTTTTATTTCTTCCAGATAGTTATTTTATCTTCATTTTTGGTAGCGTGGTAATGATATCCAGTGGCTGCTTAGATGAATCACTGATAGATATTCCTTAGGGATATTCCAAAAAATTGCATCTTAGGTAGGACTTATTTCCTAAATCACAGCATGAATTTGAAACCTATATAGTCTGCCAGCAGTAGTCAGCTCCTGTCACTGGTCATGTTTCCATTATTTTCTCCCTGGAATTCTTCTTCAAGCCTTCTATTTTCTCCACCTCACCAGCACTTAAAGGCTGCAGTGGATCTCTTATATACATATGAAGGTGAGAACACACAGACAATCCTTTTTTACCTTTGCATTTTTTTTTTTTCCAGAAAATTACTTTTTTGCACTCACTGGCTTGGTTTGGGATTTACAAGATGTTTCCATTTTTTTTTCGTGGGTACTTCACAAGAGCAAAACTGGTTAGGCATTTCTCTTCTTTGAAATCTGCAAGGAGACATAGTCAACAGAAAAAGAAAGGATAGGCAATATTACCATGAAAATACAAGTGATCTTTATTCAGGGATCTCAAATCTTGAAATGAAAAGTGTTGTGTTCAAAGGCTCCTTATCAGTTAATGAGGTGAATACTGCTGCTGTATTCAGTGGTTTCTTCTGAAAGTGCAAAGTAACCTCCCCAAAGTGCAGGTTGTGTCATGAAATTACCTAAGAGCTATGGAGGGGGTTTGTCCTATTATTTCTGAATCCTGCATGTGTATTACCATGATGGTAGCCACCAGGGCTGGTTTGAAACTGGGAACTTATTGTTGCAGAAGCTGCTCCAGGTATGTCACAGCATCTCACAAAAAAAATCTCCCAGCAGTGCCATTACCTTGTATTGGCAGGTTCCTCTCCCAGCTTAGCTTTTGGAGTGGCAGAGCTCATCAGAGCTCCCTCCTCAGAAGACCTTTCCAGTTGGCCTTCGCTGCTGGTGTCAGCTGCTTTTAGAAAGCAATCCATCTTTGCTTTCCCTTGGTTATGCAGTGGGCAAATTTCTAAAGAAAAGCACCTTCAGAGCTGGATGAAAATCGTTTCCTAAACCTGTATGACAATGTATCTGTTACTGTAAGCAGTACTAAGAGCTCCCATGGCTAAGTTTGAAGTGATGTTGAGTGAGTGCTGCTGCCTTCCTCATATGCACCCATCCTGCTGCCTTGGCTACTGCTGGCACACAGCTTGAGTGAGCTAGGTGTGGAGCACAGGCTGAGAGTGAGGCTGCCTTCACCCCCAGCCTGTAATTCTACACTCATGAGAAATGGATCTGGGCAGCTGGACAGCTTCACAACAGGCATCTGGCCTGCTTCATATATTTTTGTTGTTGAGCTAGAGCACAGATTCAGAGTAAGGGAGGATGCTGTGTGTTGGTACAATGGCTGCATCCTGGCTATAGGACAGACAACTGCTGATGCAGCCAAATGATAAAAAAACCCCTAAACACTCACCTGTCAAAACCGGCAGAGTGAATTAATACCCAAACAACTCTCTACATCCAAGAGCTGTGATGAACTCTGAAGCCAAATACCCTGTCTTGCCAAAACACAGCCCTATTATTGTGGGATTCTTGGTAAAAGCCATACAACTTTATACGGCTGCAGTGGCTGAGGGTGCAATTACATGTTATGTTTGGAGAATGCTTGGGAAGCGCTGGAGACTTCATTGAAGCTCCTGTCCCAACTCTCCCAGCTGTGCTGACACAGCTCAGTGAAAGCTGAACCAGCGAGCTAGGTCACTGAAGTTAGTTTGCTGTTACTTTCCAAAGTTACCATTAATCCAAAGTATTCGAGTGATCTGGTTTAGAGAGCACTCAGATAAACGGTTGCCATGGCACACCAGGGAGGGTGAGACTGCAGCCTGAGGTGAGAGGCAGAGTGCATAACTATACTGAGCCAACTGCTCTGTTTTGAGCTCCCTGGCAATCCCTCCATGTCAGAGTTGAAGAATATGGTGTGTATTTTGCAGCATTGTCCCCAGAGGTATGAGTATCTTAGGAACGGTGTACTATTAAACTGGCACTTCTAACCAAGCAGTATTCATCTTCAAATAGACAGATCAAGCTAGAAGATCCTTGCTTACAGTAAAACAAAAGCTTTAGAGTGAGAAAATTGGTCTTGTGGTGTTTAATTTGTGATTCAGGCTCATCTATGACTGTCCCTGTTTCTCTGCAATTAAGAACATGTAAGTGCATGTAAACATTTGGATTAGTCAGACTTGGGCACCAAACTTCTCTTGCTTTTCAGTGTCATTTCGAGGCTAAACTACAATTTTTGACTTTAAAAGCAACCCCAGGATTTAAGGTGTTTTTTTCTCGGTTTTGTTTGTTTGTTTGTTTAGTTGGGGTTTCTTTTTTGTGTGTTTTGTATTGGTTTTTCTTTTTTGTTCGTTTTTTTTTTTTTTTTTTTTTTTTTTTTTTTTTTTTTTTTTGGTTTTTATTTTTTTTATTTTA
>NDXB01005467.1:21509-33324 GCA_002631895.1 Agapornis roseicollis
TTTTTTTTTTTTTTTTTTTTTTTTTTTTTTTTTTTTTTTGTGCCTAGTTTTTGTATTATAGGGCTCAAGTAAATATCATACAATTCTCCCACAAGTATTGCAATAATAATTTCATAGAATCATAGAATAGTTAAGGTTGGAAAGGACCTTAAGATCATGTAGTTCTAACCCCCCTGCCATGAGCAGGGACACCTCACACTAAACCATGCCACCCAAGCCTTCATCTAACCTGGCCTTGAATACTGCCAGGGATGGAGCACTCACAACCTCCTTGGGCAACCCATTCCAGTGCCTCACCACCCTAACAGGAAAGAATTTCTTCCTTATATCCAATCTAAACCTCTCCTGTTTAAAGTTTGAACCAGTTAAGCCTTGTCCTGTCACTACAGTCCCTAATGAAGAGCCCCTGCCCAGCATCCCTATAGGCCCAATTCAGATACTGGAAGGCTGCTAAGAGGTCTCTTCTCCAGGCTAAACAGTCCCAACTTTCTCAGCCTGTCTTTGTGTGGGAGACTGGCACTTCAGAAGCAAAAAAACCACATGATTTTTAGCAGATCTTAGTTAACTAGGATACTTGCAGGGTGCCAAGATCAAAATCTTGTGTTATTTTCCCTGGGGGAAAGCCACAGTGAGGTCACATTACACTACCCTCTGCCGGGAAATTTCTTTTTCATTTCTCCTGCTTGGGGCTAAAAAGTTTGTAAGTTGGGTGTTCAGTGTCACACAGAATTAATGCCAGACTAGAAAGCAGTGATTTCTATTTATTTTAATCAACTCTATAACATCTGGTTCATCATCCTTTCAACAAAAGAATTGTTTATCCCATTTTTGTTATTAGATCTCAAATTAGTATCTTCCAAGGGTGGTTACAAAAATTAATTGGTATAATAAATGAGCTTATATTTGCTGATGTATTTTAGCATACTACAATTCAGATACAATGCATGTGAATAGTATTTAATAAAAGTTCACCTAATGGGACATATGCTAAAATGATTTTTTCTTTTTTTTTTTCTTTTTTTTTGTATGGATGCAACTATAGTGATGTGATTTCTCTTGTCATATTTTCCTCTGTCTTTCTAGGCCTTTATATTGCTGATGAGCAGAAGGCAGAGGAGATAAGGTCACTCTTCCTGTATCACTGTCATCAGCAGTAACTGATGTAGTTGCCACAGAAATAATAGTATTTTTGTTTCTTCTTTCCTCTGAGACCATAGAGAAACTCTTCTGAATTTTAACAAAAGGCTCAAAGTGTCTGTCTGGTATGTACAGAAAGGCCTCTGTCATCTTGTTTCTTCCTCCATAATATTGAAAGTAGATGCTGGAATCATAAGCCCAGCATGGTGGCAGTTACCTCACACAGTGACTCTGTTTATTTTGTTCACATGGAGCTTTGAAGTCAGATCTTCATTGTCTTTTAAACAGGAGAAATTCATTGACTTTCTAGACTTTACCTTCAAACACTGAGTTATCCAAGATGTGGGATCAAAGACATGGTGTGGAGCAGGCAAAAGCTGAGAAACACAGATGTCATGTTTCCTAATGGGATGTTTGGATGACTAGAAAGTTGAGCAGTAGACACCCTTTCTCTTTCCTTCTCCATGCTTTGCTTCCTGCTATTCTGTAGGTGGCAGATACATTGCTAGACAGCCGTGTCTATGATGTGTCATCTGTGGTTAGAAGGTGTTCTTGGGCTGCAAGGCACTCTTGCATTATTTGCTTTCTGATCACAGAAAAATGACTACTTTGTAGTAGAGAGCAAAGTCTTTTTCTTTCTGTCTTTCCATATTACCTTACCACATTGTTTTCGGAAATACGTGTTTTCTCTAGAACAGACTCATTGATGAGGAGCAAATGTGTATCACTGCTTTAGATCCATTATTTCCTACTACTACTGTGTAGATGACCTCACATCTGAAAAATAAAAGAAAAACCAAGCAAACCCAGGTGCGCTTTGTAAATACAGTAACCATACTTTCTTTATTTACAGTTTTCATTGCAGTTTGAAAGACCAGCACTTGCTTCAGTTATTACCAATCAATTTTTTTGCAGATCAGGGCAGGATCCGAGGGGGTCTTAGCAATGTATATATTGTAAATATTTGAAGGGAGACTGCAGAGAACATGTAGCCAGGCTCTTCTTAGTGCTGTACAGCGACAGGACCAGATGCAGTGGGTACAAACTGAAACACAAGAGGTTCCCTCTGGATATCAGGAAACACTATTTTGCTGTAAAGATGACCAAGCACTGACACAGATTGCCCACAGAGGTTATAGAGTCTCCATCCTTGGAGATAATCAAAACCCACCTGGATATGGTGCTGGGCAACTGGATACATGTGGCCCTGCCTGGGCTGAGGTCCCTGGACCAGATGACCTCCAGAGGCCCTTTCCAACCTCAACCACTCTGTGATCCTGTGACTCCTGGAACAGGTTATTCTCCTAGAAGGTCTAGATATCTACTGTTTAAACAGATACAAGCCATTTATAGTTTCTGAAAAGAATTCAAAGGGAAAAAGAGGCTTATAAAAGGTGGAAGCAAGGACAAGTGGCCTGGGAAGAATACAGGAATATTGTCCAGGAAGTTAGGGACCAGGTTAGGAAAGCTAAGGCCCAGTTAGAACTAAACTAGGCTAGGGATGTTAACGATAACAGGAAGAGGTTCTATAGGTATGTAGTGAATAAAAAACAGACTACAGACAATGTAGGCCCCCTCTGGAAGCTATCGGGTGAACTGGCTGCACAGGATTTGGAGAAGGCTGAGGTTCTGAATGACTTCTTTGCCTAGGTCTTCACTGGTAAAGGCTCTGACCACACCACCCAAGGCTTGGAAGGCAGACTCAGGGACTGTGAGAATGAAGACCTTGGGCCCACTGTAGGAGAGGATCTGGTTCAAAACCATCTTGAGAACCTGAACGTGCACAAGTACATGGGACCTGATAAAATCCATCCAAGGGTCCTGAAGGAGCTGGCAAGTGAAGTTGCTAAGATACTGGCCATCATGTTTGAAAAATTATGGTAATCAGGTGAAGTTCCCAAAGACTGGGAAAAGGGAAATATAACCCCATTTTCAAGAAGGGGAAAATGGATGACCCGGGGAACTACAGACGAGTCAGTCTCACATCTGTGCCTGGCAAAGTCTTGGAGCAGATTCTCCTGGAAGGCATGCTAAGGCACATGAAAAGCAACAAGGTGCTTGGTGACAGCCAGCATGGCTTCACTAAGGGGAAATCCTGCCTGACCAATTTGGTGGCCTTCTATGATGGCGATACTGAACTCCTGGACAGGGGTAGAGCAGTTGATGTCATCTACCTGGACTTGTGCAAAGCGTTCAACACTGTCCCACACGACATCCTTGTCTCTAAATTGGAGAGACATCAATTTGATAGGTGGACCACTCGGTGGATAAAGAACTGGCTGGATGCCTACACACAAAGAGTTGTGGTCAATGGCTCAGTGTCAGGCTGGAGGCCAGTGACAAGTGGTGTCCCTCAGGGATCGGTGTTGGGACCGGTCTTGTTCAACATCTTTGTTGCTGACATGGACAGTGGGATTGAGTGCGCCCTCAGCAAGTTTGCCGATGACACCAAGCTGTGTGGTTGGGTGGATATGCTGGAGGAAAGGAATGTCATCCAGAGGGAGCTTGACACGCTTGTGAGGTGGGCTGATGCCAACCTCATGAAGTTTAACCATGCCAAGTGCAAGGTCCTACAGGTGGGTGGGAGCAATCCCAGGCACAGCTACAGGTTGGGCAAAGAGGAGATTGAGAGCAGCCCTGCCGAGAAGGGCTTGGGGGTGGTGGTCAATGAGAAAATGAACATGAGCCGGCTTCAGTGTGCGCGTACAGCCCAGAAAGCCAACCATATTCTGGGCTGCGTCAAAAGGAGCATGACCAGCAGGTCAAAGGAGGTGATCCTGCCCCTCTACTCTGCTCTTGTGAGACCTCACCTGGAGTATTGTGTGCAGTTCTGGTGTCCTCAACATAAAAGGACATGGAGCTGTTGGGAACAAGTGCAGAGGAGGCCACGAGGATGATCGGTGGACTGCAGCATCTCCCATACAAGGACAGGCTGAGAGAGTTGGGGCTGTTCAGCCCTGGGAAGAGAAGGCTGCGTGGAGACCTCCTAGCAGCCTTCCAGTATCTGAATTGGGCCTATAGGGATGCTGGGGAGAGACTCTTCATTAGGGACTGTAGTGACAGGACAAGGGGTAATGGGTTCAAACTTACACAGGAGAGGTTTAGATTGGATATAAGGAAGAAATTCTTTTCTGTTAGGGTGTTGAGGCACTGGAATGTATTGCCCAGGGAGGTTGTGAATGCTCTGGCCCTGGCAGTGTTCAAGGTCAGGTTGGACAGAGCCTTGGGTGGCATGGTTTAGTGTGAGGTGTCCCTGCTCATGGCAGGGGGGTTGGAACTAGATGATCTTAAGGTCCTTTCCAACCCTAACTATTTTATGATTCTATAATTCTATTATTCTATGCAAATTAGACTCTTTCAAAGTGTTACTCCTGAAAAACTGTCACATAGAGAAATGTTTCTGTCATTTGCCAGAACAAGTCTGTGTCTTCACTTCTGCCCTGATAGTGCATGAAACTAAAGGGCATTTCAATCTGGCAATAATATTTAATGAGCATCAAGACTTTTCCAGTTCCCTTGGCCCTTGGCCATTACCAGTTCCAGTTCAGTCCATTATTAGTAGTTTGTTCAGGTATAGGAACAATGGGTAAAGTTGCACACAGAACCAGCAAGTTTTATTGTTGAGAAGGTGCAATTCCACATGCTTCTCTGGGGCTGTAGAATGGAGGTAAGATTACCAGGTCCCTTTCCCATTCCCGGTCCTGTAAGAAGGGTTGCTTCACTGCAGAAATAGAAACTAGTAATGCCACTGTGGAAGGAGTAGCATCTGGCCAAAGAGTGCAATGCAAAGTACTCCAGCAGTTACAATTATCTTTCTGCTGTCACCTGTCCATGGGAAATGGAAAAACACTTCCCATGTCTCAAGCTCTTAGGAATCAGGCTGTAGAATTATATGGCAGAGTGAGCTGAACAACACAATTTTTTACTTTTTTATTTTTTTTTTAAATGCAGCTCTATAATTTCTAACCATAAATTTAAGTGGAAAGTTTAAGGATAGGAAACTGCTGAAAATTTGGTGGTTTGAAAGTTATTGGTTTTATTTACTGTTGAAAATAAAAGGAATTTGTGAGCTAAACAGGGATCTCAATTGTGAAAAAGAAAATTAATTTATCTATTTTCATGGCTAATATCATCATAATATCTAAGCACTTCACAGGTATTATGAATTTTCTCAGTTCACTGTAGCTTCATCAGAAAAAGTTCTGTTCTGAAGTGGGAGCAGTATCAAGCTCACTAAAGGTGTGAATAGTTCTGCCTCTGAACTACGTATGAATTTGGCTATCTGTAGGAGTTGGCTATTGCCCCTAACATTATGGGACTATTACCCATATACACCCAAAGACGAGTAGGCATGATGGAATGAAAAGAGTATGAACATTTATAATATCATTCCTCTTCTCAACATAGTCACTGAAACTATGCCTTAGAGACTGTTTGCCCCATAGGATCATCATCTGGACTACGAAAGGTGGGATGTGAAGTGTTTGCTTTATGCTAGGTCATGGTCCTGTATGAAGAGATTTAAGGGCCAGAGGAAACCCTTAGTAGGGGAAGCAGAAGTTTGCTTCTTTCCTGTGATGAACTGAGGCTATTCAGAGAGAGGAGACTCTGGCCAATGGGGAAGGTTCAAGGGACTGATGCACTCCTGAGAAGGAGCAGGAGCAAACACAGTGCCAAGCCTCAAAGGTGGCAAAAAAGTCATTTCCTAGGGACCAGAGGGCATGGTATATTGTTTTCTGCATCTCTGAATAGATGGGCTGAAATCAAGTCTGGAGACATGGAGCTCTCTAAGGACACAAGTCAGTATGATGGAGATTTGAATCTAGCCCCCTTTATTTCTCTTCTGCCTCACCAATTCTTTTGAAAACTGCACTTGACAGGTTCAAATTTTTGCTGTTTTTCCTGCATTTTAGAAAGTTGTTTGTCTTAGTTTGTACTTTAATCAAAATTCAGCTTTAAGCTTACAGGGCATTTTGATTTTTTGGGAGTTTACCTCAAGCTAAAATGTAGGTAGAGCACCCTCAAACTGTCTTTTCACACTGCAGGTATTTAAAACAAACTTTCCTATGAACTACAGTAGTATGGACAACAACAAGAAAAAAGAAAAAAATTGAAGGAAATTGCATAGGTGTGATACAAGTACATGCACGTTCCCATAATGAGAGCAACTAATTCCAGATTAATTGTTTTGTGCAAACTGTGCTTATTATGTACATGTCTGTCAGTTTGTAGTGATTCACAAACTTCTGGGCTTTCAGACAGGAGCCAGTTTCCTTTCTGTTTGTGTGTTTTTTCCCCACATGATGTGTTCAAGTACTTTGAAACAAGCAAATTCCAGGTACCAAAATATTATGCATCAGAAACTAAAAAAGGTGAAAAATGTTTTTATAGTGCATGTGTTCTCACTGTTCCCCTGGTTTCAAATGCAAAGATAACAAGCAGTTGAGAGAGAAAGGGAAAAGGCACTGGTAGTGGATGTGGAGGGATGCAATGGTAGCCTGGCAATGCCACTGGAGATTATAAGGCACCACTGGTGTTTCTGCAGTGTGCAGATTTTGAGTGCTTTCAGGTATTGACAGTGTTGCCAGCTGAACTGAACTGGGTATCCAGAACCCAGAGCAGGTGGCAAGCATATTTCGTTGAAGCTTATCCAGCTGTGTTTTCCTAGCTCATCATATGCAGGCTGGCCCATATGGGTGAACATGTGCTGCAGTTAAACATCTCAGTATCACCAAGCTCTGCAAGGAGGACTGAAATTAGAAAGAATGGATGAGAGAAAGAGGAGATGAAAGCATGTGGATTTGTATTCAGACTTTATTCAGTACTTCAAATTCCCTAGTAGTGTTGCATTGACTACTTCTGATACATAATCATCAAAGGACTATTTTGGATGGGAGTCAGTTCAGTGTAGATGAATAACCTACACTGGCCTCCATGTTAATGCGTCAAGTTTAATATGTCTGGTATTTGTATTAGGTGGGTAAAAACTAGATTGAGTAGCTCCATACTGTGCTGAAGTCACGTCTGAAGCTGCAGGGTCAAGCCATATCTGAAGCTCCCCTAATGACAAGGGGAAGGACTTCTACAGAATAGGTCCTTGATAGGCAGTGAGAACTGTAGGGGCTCAATGCTAGCCATTGTAGATGGATACCATGCGGTATCTACAAAATCCCAAAGCTTTAAAATCACCTTCTAAGTTTTTTTTTTGTTAGGATTTCTTTTTTGTTGTTGTTGGTTTTTGGTTGTTTGTTTTTTGTTGTTGTTGTTGTTGTTTTTTTGTTTGTTTGTTTGTTTTGTTTTTTGTTTTTTAGAGTACTTAAAAAAACTGTGTTATGAACTAGTTGCAAAGGCATAATAATGCTATCTCAGATCCAGGAATCTCAATTGCTGTTTCCCAGCAGGTAGTTAAAGTCTCTTCAAAAAGACATCTAGACATTTCCATGTTCTGTAAGAAAGGTGGTCCAAGAGCATTGAAAGCAAGCCTTTCTTGGGAGCAGGTGATTTGAGGTTGCAGAACTGTATCTTGTAGTTAGGTCACAGCCTTCCAGTGATTCTTTCAGTAGTAGGATCTCCTTATCTTGTCATCTGTTTTCATTAGGATAACAGAATTTAAGACTTTTCCAGTCCATGTCCTTTCATCAAGCTTCTCTAAATTTGGCCAATGAGTTCAAAAGTCATGCTGAGGACAAGGTCTTAGAGACATGAGTGTTGACACAAACCACAAAAGCACTTTGCAAAACAGATCTGAAAACAATATCACACTACAATCCAGAAAAAGCTACAGAAAAGGCTGCCTTGATTTGTGGAGCATTGTAACGTAGCTGCTTGATCATGTGATCTGTCTGGGCTACAGTTTAACTGAAGTAGGATTTTATAGCATTTTATGGAGATAGAGCTCATTTATCTGTGATTGGTATGATAACTGAGGCATTTGTTTTAAATTTCCAGAAACTGTAACTTCTATGTGTATAAATTCACCTGGCAGTCAGAATAGCTATTGGAAATCCCACCAAAGGCTTGTTGTTTTTAATCCATTATCCAGGCAAGAACCCAAACTGTTTAACAGTTTGGACACTGAGCTTTGTTAGCTCAAGAACTGAATCTATGCCGGGTCCAAATAAGCAGTCTGTTGCTGCTGTTGTTTTATATGACCAGCTTTAATTCTACATTGCACTCTCCAAACTCCACAGCTGCTCAGTTTTGTGGTACCAGTGCTGACTCGGCAGCAGTGGGGATGAAGCAGTCCTCTCTTCGTAACAAGGCAAGTAAGCATGCAGGCAGAAGGAATGGGTGTAAAGCAGCTTAATCCACTTTCATCAGCAGTGGCCACCAAACTGTACTCTATTAAGAAATGGTGGGACTCTCTCAGCCAAATCTAGGGAAAGAATCTAACAAAAAGGCTTACAAAGGCTCTTGTGAGTGCTGTGAAATTGCACTTGTATCAATGAATGGCCTGGGGTGGTCTGTCCAGTGCTGACATGTAATGAATCTGACCTGATTTATGTGACCAATTTGAGACATAACTTCTTCCAACTGAAAACTAAGGCTCTGGCAAGAATGATTATGTCATAATTTATCAATGAAATGGGCTTCCAACATGCAGTGTCAGCAGGATCTTTTCCTTAGCCTGGGTAACAAGTATTGTTACCTTTTGCTTAGTCAGAGGTGAGATACTGCTCTTTTGGCTTCATTAAGCTTATCAGAGAGCCTATGGGTTATTTAGTTAGAGTTTAAATAAAACTCAAGTGGGAATCCATTGCTGCTCTGAGATTTACCATT
Organism: Agapornis roseicollis; assembly: GCA_002631895.1. NCBI lineage: Eukaryota > Metazoa > Chordata > Aves > Psittaciformes > Psittacidae > Agapornis > Agapornis roseicollis. The sequence continues at coordinate 30,426 of NDXB01005467.1, forward strand.
TTCCTCAAGTTGGGTATATTTCTGTGAAATGCAGTCAGGATCCCAAGTGTTGTTTCCAGTGTTTTTTATCTGAAAACCCACAAAGAAATTAACCAAAGCTGACAATAGGATTTTGGTTTAGTTTATGTACTATGACTTTATCTATCTTCCTGATGTTCTCTTTAACTTTTAGTTAAGGCAAAATGAAATGTAGTCTAGTAATTTTCTACCATGTTTTCTAAGCTATTATCACATTTGTTTCAGGATTTTTAGTTTGTAGTGTTTTGGCATGATCTTGGTATAAATTTAAATTATTTAAGTACAGATGCCAAATTTCATTACCCTTTATGAAGACTTTTTTTTTTCTGCTACTGGAGACTATGCTATAATTCTGCCATATCATCGTTTGCCATATCTTAGAACACTGCAGTTGTCAGGGATGCAAAGCTATCTAGTTCAATAGTCATCTGGTTTATCAGTGCTGAAATTTGCAAAGGTCATGACCATAAGAAAGAGCTTAGCTTCCCTGCCTGCCAGGGAAACTCACCTCCCAAATACAAGATGCTCAAACTGTGTTCCTGATCTTGAAATTATCTCCATTGCTGCATCATTTGCAGTTTCAGCTGACTAGTGATATGTCAGAAGACAATATCCCTTGAGAGGCTTAAATAAGATCCCAAAGAGAAAAGGTTTTCTTTCTGATAGTAGAGTGTGTAAGCGTTGTGTCTACCTGGTTGCTTGCCAGGACTGGCTTTATTTGCCTCATATAGCCCAATAAATGCTTGAGCTATTTATTTCTCCCTGACCAAGCAACAAATTGTGATCCCAGAGATACCCATTGGAACTACAGCTCCAAATGTGCAGCATGATTTGGAGCATTTGTTTTTACTTCAACCCAGAATAAGAGCTAAAATAAGAGTAATGTATAAGCATAAGTACTTTTCTATGCAAGGCTTCTATATACTGGTGAGAAGGACTAGTTTTCTTCATATTTTGTACAACTCTCATGATTAGGAGATGGTGGGATTGTGCCAGTAAGCACCATGGCAGTCCACTGGCAGTGGCAGTCTTTAGGGACATGCTCAACAGATGAACGGAAAACAATGGATGAAAGGAAGACAAACCCAATATTATAGATGGCATTGAGCTAAACACTGTGGAGTTTTGCAGTAGTTTTTTCTTGCATTCAGGATGAAAAATGCACAGCCAGAAGAAACACTTTTATGAGCCATTTCTTCTGACATCATTAGTCATGTAGACCATAAGACTTTCCTAATTGGCTTAATTATCACCTGAGCTTGGAAAAAAACCCCAAACAAATAAAAAAACCCAACAAGGCCCAAAAAACAAACTCCCCAAAACCACCTGAAGACATCCTATCCTTAGTTAAACATTTCCCTTGATTGACATTCTACCCTGTAATATTTCTAACACTCTAGTGGTTAGTTATCCACACTGTTAAAAATATCTGCCTTATGGATGGCTTGAATTTTGTCTATTTCCAGTTTGCAGACATTGGTTTTCTTATGCTTTTGTTTGCTAAATTAAAATAATGAAGGGACATTTATAGGTAGTGCTGCCCTGTCTTTGATCAAATCGCATCTCCTTGTCATTAGCCTAAGAAATGTCACAATAGGCATGTGTTTCAATACATTTAATCATCCAACCAATTCTTCTCAGAACCTTTGTCAATTTATTATCATCTCCCCTGTAGCATGAACATCTGAACAGGACAGCATTCTGGCTGTAAGTCTCACAGCATGCAAAATGCCTATATCTTGTACTTTAACCTCAGTTGGGATTCTCTTCCTTATTTACCCAACAACAGCATGAAGAACTAAAATCTTTTAGCAGAGGTTCGTGTTGGAGTTGGATCCTGGAGACAGTTGATGTCTATCACACAGCTTGCACAGAGTAACTAGACATTCCATGAGGCATCTCATGATTTATATTTTGCTGTGGCCAGTGTCATGAGTAGTGTGTGTTGTGTTTCAACATTATTGGAAGAATTCTGTAAAGGAATACATCCTCCTTTTCTAATTTACCACATTTTCCAGCTCTCCTGAGCAATTCTTGTACAGCTGTACACTTCAGTACATAGTTACCCTAGGTCAATCATCTTGCAGAAGCTTACAGGTGTTTTTTCTGCTCCCTCCACAGTGCCGTTAATCTCAAGGTCTGCTTCAAGAGCTTCAAGATCAAGATGTCTTCCCTTTTCTACTCTTCAGGAATACCAACAATACTAACGTTATGCTTTCCTTATTTGTTTCAGAACCTTGTCCTACAAGGTCTTAATTTCTTTGAAATTTTCCTGTTTTGCCTTTGTCTTACCATCTTTAACCTGAGTCATTAATTCTCTGACTCAGTAATTTACTTTCTAAGTCCAAGTTTGTGTTTGAGAATAAGAGATTCAAGTGTAGAAAGATGGCTCTTATGCATTTAAGCTTTGTCCTATTTAATCATTTAAGCTTCTTCCTATCAAATGCCAGTCTTCTCATCCACTTTCTAAGTTACTCAAGCTCCAAGACAAGGTAGTGCTTCTTTTAAAGCAGTGGGATTCTCTACTATGACATCTACTGTGCCCAGGGGTATTATCGCCCCTTTTCTTTGGAAAAACCATAGAAGTCCTTTCTCCTGTTGTGGTTGGCCTGAGGGCTACACAGCATGTGGACATGGGTCTTTCTGCATCTAGAGGCCTCTGCAGCATCATCTGGGTAAGGACTGTTAATGTCTTGATGAGAAGAAAGATTACATACATTAGGCTGAGAGAAGTTTGGATGATTTCAATGTACAGGTAACTTGTCTTTCTTTCTCTACTTTCCATGGTGAGCTTTACAAACTTTCTCTGAACTATCATGGTGCCTTTGGGGAATATGAAACTGATCTGGAAATCTCTATGCTTTTTTTTTTTTTTTTTTTT
>NDXB01005467.1:33723-58440 GCA_002631895.1 Agapornis roseicollis
GGGGGGGGGGGGAAATAATAAAATAAAAAGAGTCACAGAAGGTTCATATGTTGTGTTGTATGTCTTCCTTCTGAGTTTGCTCTTGATCCTGCCAACTGTCCCCCTGGAAGAAAGTTTATGCCTGTGGGTACTCCTGCTGAGTTCAAAGTTACTCACATGAATAATTGATTTCAGGGTCTGGGACATAGTTTGCAATTCCTTTTTCAAGATAAGTTCATTATCATCAGATCTCATTGTGCTCCAAACATTGCTGGGTTAGGGACAAACAGGTCAAATGGATACCTGATTTTTTGTTGCAGGAAGAGCAAGCAACTGTCAACCTGCAAAATAATAATAACAAAAAAAAAATTACTCTCTTTTTATGGGTTAGGTTTTTATCAGAGTGGAGAGCTTTGAACAGCCTGTTCAGCAAGAGTTCAAGTCCCAGGGGAAGGAGGAGAGCTCAGAAAAGCTTTACGTTTTACAAATGTTTAAGTGGTATTATTCATGGCATAGTACACTACCCTGGTATGTGCTTCAGACCTCTGCCACCACATCTTCTGCCATATAGTCTTCTAGAAGTCACAGATATCCAAATTTATATTCAAGATAATCAATGTAACATAGAGATACTAAGGAATAATTGAAATGGTTTCTAGCTACTTCAGCACAAAGGGTCTTATTTGAATTTATTTCTAGCAGTTAGTGTACCAAATTGATATAAAAAACTCACTGAAAGGGGACATGGGAAAAAAAAAAAGCACAGAGTTCTAGAGGATGAGAGAAGGAAGGAAAGAACAAAGAGGACTTTTCTCCAATCAAAAGCAAATGGGAATGGCCCTAAAGATTCTGGGAACACAGGCTTTCTCCTGACAATGAACATTTTCATGCAGCAAAATCCATTTTTGAGACTCGTTAGCAAATGCTGTGATCTTGCTTATTTTTTACAGCAGTGTCTAGTTATTTCAAATTGATTAGGAAACCTCTGATATGAGAGAGTGAATCATGAGCTATTCCAGGTATTTCTGTAATTGGTTATCATGCTTAATTACAAATGTTTCAGTGCAACTAGTTTGTTCTGAACTTGAGTTTTCCTGCATTTCAGTTGCTGCTTAGTGTATGCGTTAGTTTGAAAAAAAGAAAAAAAAGAAAAATTAAGCTTCTCTGGCTTTTGTTCTAAAAGAGTTGAAGATTTACAGAATGATGGAATAATTTAAGATGTGCTATCAATAATCATATAAAAACAGAAGAACTAGATTACCTGTCTATTGATCACCTATCCACCTCAAGGACATCTGTCACTGTCAGGGTTACCAGTCTTTTTTGGGTCTAATTACAGATCCTTCCACACGGCAACTGCTATTTGCCACTTACTGGTTAAAGTTTTTGAAAACAGAAGTCCCGAATCTCTTCTCAGTTACATTGACATGCCATTTTAACTCTGCTCTGTATGTTAAGCTGCATAATTCAGAGACTGGAAGGTGCAGTAGCTTACAGTGCTTGTGAGAACTTCATAAAGAAAAATGACTATCAAAATTATGGTATGGCAGAAAAAAAGCCCTGTATGTTGAAGAGAAACAGGAGACACTTAGGAGAATGCTGTTGTCATTCAGTATGGGCATCTGTTTTGCAGCACTACAGCAGCCATTGACATCAGTCATAAAAAGAGAAAAAAGCAAAGCACTGGGACAATAGAAAACACTTATGGTGACACAAAATCATTGTTTATCACAGGCTGGAACAAGTTGCTTGAACAAGATGTTTATCTCTAACTGAATGCAATATCCCTATTAACTGGATACAAAGCCCCATTTGGCCTTTCCTTCCTCTAGAGGGGACACCATATCAGGGAACTTAGCCTCCAGGGATTTTCACCCCTGTCACTAAAGTTCTGTAGTTTGTGGTAAACTTGACATTTGAAAAGGTGAAAAAATATTTATCACTCAGCTTTGTCAGGAGACTGAATATTGCTAATGAGGAGACTGTGCACCAAATGTTGCTTCCAAAACTTACTCCACTCTGTTTAGCTCACTCATAGCTTTAGGCATCATCACCTGTTCTGATGAGCAGGGTAGTGCTGTGCTATAAGAGCTTTACATCTCCATTTCCATAGCAGTGACTGGTAGGCAGAAAGGTTCTCTGAAGAATTAATAAGATTTAATGACCCAGTAGCACAAGTGCAGTTACTTCATCCAAAATACCTTGTAACACCTGCATCAATACAAATGCTTCTGTGTGCTTGGGTGTCTTCTCATTAAATAAGCCACCCAATCAAACTGTGTGTGTTTGGATTATAATTCATTACTCACAATGAGCTCCACAAGGCTATTCTCTGGGAGGGAATGGTCTTCTGTACCTTATCCTGAAGGCTTATTTCAAAAGGCCAGATAAATGAGAAGCTGATATTGTCCTGCCAGGTTGCATCTCTGTTGCTTTCAGTAAGCTCCTGAACCTTATTTTCAGTTTCTTATTTTTTGGCAACTAAGTACAAGAATAGTGTCTGAAGTCCAAGCTTATCTTTTGTCCTACAGCAATCACTACTTGCTCTGTGGTCCTGAGATCTTCCAATGTAACCTCATAGGAAGCTGACTGAATTCTAGCAAACAATAATCTTTCATATTTACACATTTCCCAAGTTTGTAAGAATTCAAATGTCAGCTAAATCTGTGGAGACACTGAATCTTTTTCCATTTGATAGTTGGTATTATATGAAAGGAATGTGGGACTTTTGAATTAAAGGGTAAAAAAAAAAACCCTGTTCTAGTTCATGCAGGTTTTTTTTTTATCATTGTGAATGTGAAGAGAAAAAGCTTTTACATTTGATATTGATGTAGTCACACCAGTGTTACTTGCTTCCAGACTAAAGAGAACCATAAACCTTTTAAAAATCAAAATTTTAATTTAAGCCTCAGCTAAATGAAAATTTTCCCGTGTGCTTTTGAAGAATAAAAAGCAAGCTCTGAATGCTTTTCTCTCTGTAGCGCAACTATCAGTTCTTGCTGTCCAAAGTGTTCTCTATCAGCACTTCAGTTAAGCCTCTGTGCTTCTGCTGGCACTAACACTTTTCTTTAGATTTCCCAGCATTTGCACAGCAGTGATTCACCTCTCTTGGTGATAACAGCAGTCAAAGGGGCTAACTTGGACTAGCTGCTGGCATTTTAATCTTGCTCAGAGCAGGCAAGAGTGAAAATCCTGTCACTGCCTAGCCTGTGTTTATCCTCCCTGTGGTGAAGCTGTGCTGTTGGTGGTAGCGCTGCAGAAGTTTTTGGAAACTGCTAATGTTGTGAAAGCCTGTTGGCTCTATGACAGAAGTAGAGACCTTCATTTGACAGGTAAAAATGCTTACAAGAGAACACAGGTGTATATATGAGGGAATAAGAAGACCCTGAAGTAGCCTGGACAGGGACAAAGGAGAATTTTCTACTTATTCCAGCAAAAATGTATCTGCAAAGTCTGAACTTTGATATTTGTTTTGAGAGTTAAATAGATATTCAAATGAGATAATTTAGCCCTGTGGATTTCCTGGAGCATAAGCTAACTATTTGTCACCTTTCTTATTCAAAAAAATACAATTTCCATGGAAATAAAAAGAAAAAAAAACCCACTTCAGAAGCCTTTCATGAAGGTACTTTGCTGAGATTAGTGAAGAGTAAAGCACACAATGTGATAAGAATAGAATTCCTGGAGTCTGCTCTCTTCTCAGTGGGGAACTATTCTCTTCTTTTCCTCAATATGCATACCCCCCATAAATGTTAATGGAGCTATTCACAGACAAGAAGAGTCCCAGAGTCTCCAGCATATGCAACTCCTGCTCACCATAATAAGCAGGGAAGTTTGATTCTTTGTGCCAGCCTCAGGTCTCTCTGAGAACTTGTGCAAATAAGCTGTGGGTATGAACACCCAAATAAGTTTCTACAGGGAAAGTGAAGCTGTGAATCTGCAGTGTTTCTGCAGCTCCATGGTAACATTTTTGCATGTATACTCTTATCCCGTGGTAATTCTAATCTGAAGCATTGTGTCCTTCTGTGAAAGAAAAGAAAGTATGAGACACAATGCATTACCTGTAGGTTTAAGAGTGCGGAAAAGGAAGGGTTATGTACTGCAAATTTATATTTTAGGTTACCCTGCAAAAAACAATTTTGGTGTCCATGGACTGATGGGGACACCTGGGCAGATTTTGGTAAGGTGCTGGGATGGGAGGAGGATTTGGTAAGGGGATAATTGTATGACATGGAGGCCCATTTTTGGAGGGTGTGAAGTTTCAGCAGCTCACAATACCAAAATGCTGATTACAGACTAACTAGTGACTGGAAAACAAGTGTGCTGGCAGCACAAAGATTGAAGGTAACTGATGGGAATGCTGTGATTATAGGGCCATGGAGAACTGGGCTTTTCAAATCATCTTGCCACAGGAGGTGAGCCAGAGGGCCTTGGATGCTGCCTAGAAGGGATGCTGACAGATAGAAGTCATGATGAGAATGGGATCCTGGGCAGCTGCACATGGCATGTCCTTTTAGCTGACCCTGAATATCAACACACTTAAGCTGTTGTTGAAAATTAATAGGAGTCAAGTTCAGGGATCAGGTGAGGTGAAATCCCTCTGCCTGTGTGTGCAGAATGCTCTGACACTGGATTTGTGGGAGAAGCATGACACATTAAGCATAACTTTTGTTGGGAAAGAAGATGTTACAGTAGCTACAAGTATCAATTTGAGCAGCAGGAGACTGGGATATACTCCTAGCTCTGCCAAAGTTTTGCTCCATTTCCTCAGGCAAGCTGTTGAAAACTGTTATCAATTTTGGGTCCCTGGATTTTTGGATGTCCAGCTCAAACAATCTGGGGTCTGATTTTCAGAGGTGCTTAGCTACTGCAGTTCTTATTGACCATGACTGATATCTAGGGCTCAGCATTCATGGCATGTATGCCTTAGCTTGCTCACCTGAGGTATTGTGAATCCTCCTTAAAAATTTTGTCATGATCTTACACTGTCTAAGCTCTCAATGCAAAATCAATCGTGATAGTGCTATCTACCAAACACAAGTGTCCCAACATGAAACATAAATAGCATTAAACCTTTGCATTGGAGATGCTATTTGTGTAAGGTATTAATTTCTCGATTACAGTCTTTAGGTAATTTTTTCCACAAGAGGGAAAATCTACTTAAAATCAGAATTTCTCTTGGTGAGGTGTCTTGATGATGACCTGTTGCAGTTATTAATAACGTTGCAAATGGCACTGGGTGGAGAAAAAGATGGGAAGCCAAATATTATTAATAATAGTTGCAATATTCTCAGTGTTAACAAATTATCAGCTGTATAAATTTTTAATGAATAGTAGTATGAACAGCAATTTGCCTGTCAACAGACATCAGTATTGATGTGTGTGAGTGAAGCATGGCAAGGCAAAGATCAAGGGGGGAGGATAACTGAAACCACATAGCTGTGAATAACAAGTCAGCACTTTCTGAAAAAACTTCTAAGAACATCACAACTTCAGGTGTAGCCCTCTATTCATAACCCTTTTCATAGCAAAGGTGAATTAATTTTCATTGGGATTTTCCTGTATCAGTTTGGCTGAGCTGGCTGTTAATTGCACCAGCAAAAAGACATGTAAGGAGCTGGATGGGAATATGGAGAGAGAACAGTAGATTGAGTACCCCAGGCTAGAGACCCGGCAAGCAGGTAGAATACTGTAATGTAAAGTTGTGTTTCTTTCTGCTCCTTTCACTAAGTTTTAGGAGTTTATCACAATCTGCTTAAAAAAATCCCCAAACTTGTTGATTAGATCAAAGCCTAACATAATGAATTGGAGCCTAGAAAAATATTATTTGGTTTAAATGAGATCAGTATATTTAAAACATAAAAATTTCAATAACAACTTCAAATCTCCCTCTCCAGCCCAACCTGTCAGTTTCAAAGTTTTCTTTTACTGTAACTTTCAAAGCGGCTTTGATTTTAAAGCTTAGATCTCTTCTCTGAATTGCAGTGTGCGTATTTTCCCCACTTTTTATTTTTGCATTTGCATTCTTATGTTGTGAATCCACAGAAACAACTTTTGTCTTTGTGCATCCTAAGGAAAAAGTGATGGGTTTCAATGTTTGTTTGTTTGTTTGTTTGTTTTGCTTTGTTTTTTTTTTTGTTTTTGTTTTCTTTTTTTGGGGGGAGGATTTTGATTTGTGAGGTTTTTTTGTTTGTTTGAGGTTTTTTTGTTTGTTTTTTTCCGTTTCCTTTTTAAATGAAAAGGATTCAGATGGAGAAATAGAGAGGACAAAATTTCTGTATCTAAAAGCACCTCTTCCCCTGTTTTTTTTCAGGCTGGAAACTCAGGAGGCATTTTGTTTTTCTTTCTGCAACGCATTTTTGCCTTTATTAGTAGTAGCTATGAAAACTCCATTAACTAAGTGTATGGACAATACAAATGCACCAATTATAGATTAAAAATATTAATACTGAGTAACTCTTTCTGTCTTTGTAGATTATACCAGTATTTCTGTTATATCATTAATAATCTAAAGATTAAAGTGGGTTTTTTTTTCACTTTTAATTTGAGGGATCAAAATGCTTTAAAGATATTAGCTAATTCTCTACTAATCCTGGGAGATTGGACAGAGTTATGATAATCCTTTCACAGATGAATAAATGGAGATAAGAGGGAGGCAAAGTGACTTTTCAAAGTCACAGATATAATCAGTGGCATAGCTGGATATGTAACCTTGAGTTCTGATCACTAATTTTTGTCTTACAGACTATATATATTTATAGATGTGTACTTTTTTCTTTCCACATTGCTAACAATACACAGTGAAAAACTATTATGATTGGTTGTGTTTATAATAATAATGACTTCATTTATTTAGTGCCTCCCTGCCAAGACAGTCAGAGTGCTGCTCCAAAGACAATTAAAATGCAATTACTGTAATAAATAAACAACAATAATTAAAACATCATAAAATAAACAATATCAAAAGCAATCAAAACCACTAAGTAGCCAAAGTTAGTGCAATTAATAATGGATCTTAGTGACTCATTTGAAACAAATTGTGTATATGGTGATTCTTTTTGGTTTGCGGAAAGATTTTTTTATTACAAGATTATTATTTTTCAGCTTTCTTTTTATATCCAGCCCTTGAATTAATTTCATTTTTTTTTTTTTTTAATATACTGCTATTAGCAGTTTTAGGATGATGCTAAACTATGACTGGTCAACTAAATTACATGAATTGTGTGAATCAGACCAATTAAATATCTATTGCAGTTCATTGAATGGATTAGCTGTACATAAATGTATGGACTTCAAGATGGTCAGTAGGATTGACAAAGCATGCAAGTACAAGTGAAATTTAGACTACTTTGATGTGGCCTATTCTCCTTGACCTAAATTCAAAGTGCATTTAAATTGAAAGGCTAGTTGCTTGGTTTTCATATTGACTTCAGTACAGTTTATCTTGCACTCTACTGCTTTAGCTTTTAGTGTGTGTTTGATGGCATTATTCAATTTTAGGGTTGACCAACTCTTTCCCTAGTCTGTCATTTAGCAGCAATTACTGAGCATTGCAATGATTTCTGTTTATTGTCTTTTAGAAAAAGGCCAAATTTTTGTTGCTTTGAGATGGCTCATCTAGTTTGGAGACAAGCGCTTGCTAGAAATATTTTGTTTAGACCATGCTAAAGCAGTTTTAAAGCAGTCAAAGACTTCAGGCCTTGAAACTCACTGGAGATACAGCCTTTGTGTCAAGACATGGTGTCTACTGTCTTTTTGGCAGAACATCAAAATCTGTCCTTGTTGCAAAGCTGCAAAAGCTGTGGTTTATGTAAACTACTCTGTGAGCTGGTGGTGAGGAGGGGGCAAGAAGTGAGTCTGGGCTGGGAATAGAAGGCCTGGGCATGTGGGAGGAAGATAAAGCTGCATAGATTGGGAGGGTAGGACACAGATCCAGTGGAGCTGAGACAAGATGAGGCAGAAGAGAGGACAGGTCTGACTGAGAGAGTGAAGGAAACAGGTGAGTCATAAGACCAAGGCAAGGAGGATGGAAGTGGGAGTCCTTGTAGAGAGCATATATAGTGCTGGGGGGCCAGCAGAGGTGCAGAGGTGAGGGAATAGACTTGGAGTGGGGAGGTTGTGTACAGCACAGGAAGAACAACAAGGGTCTGAGTCTGGAAATCACAGGGGAGAAGAGGCTGCACATCCAGTGAGATGAAGACTTGGAGGGCAAGAAGGTTGAGAGGGGAGTGAGGACCCAGTTCAGTATGTGACTGGCAGAGGAGTCAAGTGCAAGGAAGAGGTAAGATCAGGCTTCTGTTAATTGGTTTAATGAGAAAAAACCCCTAAGTTTACAAGTAGTAGTAGGTATATCTAAGCTATAATGACACGTTCTTTTCCTGAGCTGGAGAGAATATGAACAGATCTGAGGAGATATCTTGAGCCCAAGATCCCTGAATGTCACTGCTGTGCTCTGGAACCATCTGGCAGAATCAGGTGCTGTATCCCTCTTCAGCATCTGTCCGCAAGGTGGACAGCAATCTATTAATGCAAACGGCTGCTCCATAGGCCCAGTGGCAAAATCTATGTGTTGGCAGAAATCTTTGATCTCTGCTGATGACTTGCATGTGTTTTAGGAAGATGCCAAATAATTAAATTTGTGTCTGTGTATGTTTTTTGTCTTTTCTTTTGTTTGTTAATTTTCAGAAAAAATTGAGAGAATGCATATGCAAAATGATACTAAAAGGCTTTTAATGGAACCCATGAAGAATATTACTGAAATATTAGGAAATGCCAGCATTTAAACTGTTTATATTTGGGATAAGCATTTGCATCATGGTAATATTATACAAGTTTAGGTCTTGTTTGCATCACTCACCATGAAGTCCTGGTCCTATTTCACCTATTTGAAGTAATATTGCCTTGTATCCTGCACCAACTCCATGCCAAATTTGTCTTTCATTTCCATCTTCCAATGGGACAGCTATATCTAACATGTTCCTTGGATGCCAGCAGAAGGGGTACCAGCAGCATGATTAAAACAACCCTGTGTGGTTTTAGTACTCATGTCTGAATCAAAGCAGTCATTACAGAAGAAAAACATGCCTATAACCCTTGGCTTGAATACAGTCCCTTGTTCTTTGCTTAGTAGTATAAGCACTGCTTCCTTAAGCACAGTAGCTCTGAAAATCTCCAACGCATCCTGTGAAGGCTCTTTGGGGAATTCAGCCGCTAAAATCAAAGCAGCCTATCATAGATATGCATAAATAGCAATTATTCAAAGGCTTTTAACTTAGCTATATTGGGACTAATTTTCATACAGGGCAAGAGGCACAACCCTGATTCATTCTTTTCTATCCCTAGACAAATTTCTGGGGTTTGCCTAAAGCTCAGTGGCAGAAAAGCGCTCCAAAGAAAGTATTGTCATGAAAAGGATAATGTATCTCCTCATTAGCCTTTTTCTTGGAAATGACTGAAGAGAATTGCCTGAAATTTTCCAGGAAGCTATATAAATAACTGCACGAATAATAGGCAAGTAAAATTTCTGCCTAACAAGTTAAATTGGGTAAAGTTAGGAAAGAGCTGAGCAGAGGGGCCTATGGGAGGATATGCAGCTAGGCAATATTAATGAGTAGAATGGTACCAGCTTGATCACCTGTTACAGAATTGCAGACATATCTTTATGGATCAGTGGAGCACAATGCAGAGATTTCCAAGCTGGCTCTGGACCAAGATAGGTTATTTCACGTAGTGCTATGCAGATGAATCACTTCTGGTCCTGGGCTCAGTGCCGTATTCACATCAATGTTTCTGCTACAAGCAGTACTAGCTTAGTTATAGTGTGAGGTACATGTGACCTACGTGATTTGAGTAAAGTCAGATGGGACACATGCAGCAGAGTTGAGAAATGAACCCAGTTCTCCTGAGCCCTAGTCCATTAGCTATGAAAGATAAATCAGCTCCCTCCAGAGCAGGGACTAGAACAATGGACTCGACACCAGAGCAGATTAGCTTTCTTTTTAGAGTCAAATCTGGCTTAGCTGATGTGAACTCTTACCCTCCTTGGTATATATATCTGCTCTTCTTTAGTGTGGTATCACAAAAGGGTTGTACCAAGGTGAGGGAAATAAAAGGTACCTCATGTACCTTGAACTGCTTTGATATATCTCCCAGCCCACCCAGAAGCTCTTTCAGGCTGTCCACAGGGAAATGCTAACAAAGACTTGATGCCAAATACTCTGCCTTTGTACTGAGTCCTAGGAGACAAGCAAGCCAAGCTCTGCAAGCCCATGATGTAGGAACCCCAGGCTCTTCCTTTAGTGTTGCCTTAATCTAATTTTCCTTTGTATTTAGTAAAAATCTATGGGTCTTGGGTTTTTTATTTCTTTTCAAGAAGCAACAGAGAAAAGCTCTCCTATTTGATCCTGCTGATATTCACTTTTTGACACCCGCCACCAGCACTGCTTGGACACGTCCTTTTTATTTCCTATTCTCTTTTAAGTGTCTAGGTGACTTTGATTTATTTCTGTCTCTGTCTGTAATGCCAACAGGATAGGGTGTTATTCTCAACCTGGGCTTGGCATGATGAGCCTTTTATTTCATTAAAGTCACATTCCTTTTCAGGAGCTGTAGCCTGAATTGGAGTTATTTGCTTGGACTAAGGATGAGGATAGCAAGTACGGCAGCATAAAGTGCAAGCATCTATAAGTGCAGCTTTGATTGGATTTCACCCAGCCTCTTTAAAATTCAAGTACAATGATCAAAACGGTGAGTGAGTAGGGAGCATTGCATCCTCTTCAGTTTACTGCTCTTCTGTAAAATCTCAAAATAAGGACTGTAACCAGCAGAATTCCAGCATTTATATTTCATTAGGGGTTGTCCTTTTGTAAATATTGGCTTCTTTAATGCATACACTTCCATCTCTTTTTAAAAACTCCCAACTCAAACAGCATCTGACAGCATGACATGTCTCTTTCTGCAGGCACCAATGAAAATGTGCTGATAATTTGAGCCCTGGGAAGAAGTCTGTTCCCCAGTGAATTTTACCACAGTCACACTGCTCTGCCATTGTATTAGATCACTGCTGCAGTACAAGAATAGCAGCTCTATCCACATTATAATAGCACCTCTCCTAGATCACATCTTACTGTCAAATAATCACCCATTCCCAAATGCCTGGAAATTAATGATGGCTGAACCCATTCGTGCAAGGTTTATGCTAGTTACACAGTCCAGATCCTGAAAAACCTTTTGCAGGGAATGGCTCTGGATAAACTCCTGCAGGCTTGCTTAGAGACTCTGAACTGCTCTTTATCCTCTCCCTCCCATTGTCACTGGCCACCCATGGTTCAAAGGATTCTTCCAGCTGACTTCAGTCTTCAGAATTAGAGCTAGAGATTACAAAGTGTATGAGATAGCACTTGTGTAGCATCAATCACAAGAGGTAAGATTTTTTTTCTTGCCCTGGAGATCCCTAAATCCTTTCCCTTCTTTCTCCATTTCTTGTAAAAAATGTGGAAAAGTTTCTTATCTCAGGAAGTGCCTCTGAAAATGCAATAGAAATAGCTGCCCAGATATCACTTGTTATACTATTGAGGGATTTTCGCAACCAGGAGAGCCACATGTGGATATATCTTTTTTTTTGCACCCTAGTAAGGAATATAGATGGCAGAGGTCAGGCCCCAGGACCATCTGCTACTTAGGAAAAATTGAGGCCTGTGCACAACTTCTGTACACAGAAACCTGAGCTCAGTTCAGAATTTTGAGCAAAACAGATGATGAGGGAAAGGTCAGTACTGGATTTTGTACAGTCTTACTCATCACATAAGTAAAAATTTAGCATCCAAACTCTTGCCCTTTTCTTTTACTAAGTTCAGTTTTGGGACATAAACTTAGTTTGCAGTAGACTGAAAAAGTACTTTAACTATTGAATATTTTACTAATTTTATTATTTACACTTACTATTCAATAAGTTATTCCCATACTTTTCTGTAAGCATAGTTTCAGTCTTGTATGAGTTGTAACACATTGAACACAGACTGCAGGAAAGAAGCGGTACTGAGTTATGCCTTTTTTTTTATTTGATGTGTTGTACTGCCAAACTACAAATTCAGCCTGATCTTTACATGTTTCTGGAGTTAAACATGCAACCATAGTATTTGCATATTACTTATAGAGCATGCAGTTTTTTTCATAGTTTATTTGAGATATAAATATACAGACATATATATTGTCATTTTATCACTTATTTATCTATTTACCCTATGCTGCTGATGAATATGATGGCTGAATGCCTTTTATTCCAGCTGGGGAAAGATGTAGCATATGGTCAGCTCACAAGGCTCTGGAAATGACTTTTTGGCACCTGTCACAAAGTGATCTCAGATCTGTGTAAATGGTTCCTTCTACTCTGGAGATTAAGTACCAGATGCTGTCCTTTGCAAATAAAAAAACAAATAACAAGTTAGCTAAACACACTGGCCAATCTGCTGTGAGTGCAAGGAAACTTGAACTCTACCATGTCTGTTTGACAAGCAGAAATACCATTGTGTGGACTATACTGACATGAGGAAAAGGCCTGAGAAAGTGTTCTCTGGAGTGATTTTCCCAAGTGCACTTTTGTCTATATTCAAACAACATCTGAGGCTATACTTACAGGTTTCTATGCAAAAGTGGGTATCATTCTTGGTTCAAACCAATAGAATTTCTCTCTTGTATTTTTCTGTTTGAAATTATATTAAAGAAAGCTGGTAATTTCAATTTATGATTTTTTAGCATGTTAATCTATTTGTACTCTAAGTCCAGCACAGCATATGTCCCAAACCTCATTTTTTCCACTATAAGAGAATGAAGGCTAAAATTCAGAGAGCTTTCACTATGTCTGTTAATAAGCCAAATTTTTTTCGCTGCCTATAGTAATATTCAGACTTCAGACACCCAAGTTAATGCATGTTTGGACTCTTATTCTAGTGAGACCTGTGCCAAGATGTTTTTATGTTTTGGCTTGCGGACTTTAGTCTTAGAAGGACCATTGTTCAGCTGGACTTGAGTCATATGCTGTGGGAATATGTTCCATGTTGATCTGTGTTAGTGAGGAAATTAATACGTTCTTGGCTGCCCTCTGGACTCGCACCTTGGGTCTTCTGTCAGTAAGTCATCTTACCAGTCAGAAATATTCTTCAGATGATGGACTGCAAGATTTAGAATCATAGAATAGTTAGGGTTGGAAAGGACCTTAAGATCATCTAGTTCCAACTCCACTCCCATAAGCAGGGACACCTCACACTAAACCATGTTACCAAAGGCTTCGTCCAACCTGGCCTTGAACACTGCCAGGGATGGAGCATTCACAACTTCCTTGGGCAATACATTCCAGTGCCTCAACACCCCCACAGGAAAGAATTTCTTCCTTATATCCAATCTAAACCTCTCCTGTTTAAGTTTGAACCCATTACCCCTTGTCCTGTCACTACAGTCCCTAATGAAGAGTCCCTCCCCAGCATCCCTATAGGCCCAATTCAGATACTGGAAGGCTGCTAGCAGGTCTCCACGCAGCCTTCTCTTCTCCAGGATGAACAGTCCCAACTTTCTCAGCCTGTCTTCATATGGGAGATGCTCCAGTCCCCTGATCATCTTCGTGGCCCTCCTCTGCACTTGTTCCCAACAGCTCCATGGCCTTCTTATGTTGAGGACACCAGAACTGCACACAATACTCCAGGTGAGATCTCATGAGAGCAGAGTAGAGGGGCAGGATCACCTCCTTTGACCTGCTGGTCAAGCTCCTTTTGATGCAGCCCAGGATACGGTTGGCTTTCTGGGCTGCACGCGCACACCGCTAGTTCACGTTCATTTTCTCATCAACTAACACCCCCAAGTCCTTCTCGACAGGGCTGCTCTGAATCTGTTCTGTGCCCAACCTGCAGCTGTGCGGGGGATTGCTCCGACCCAGCTGTAGGACCTTGCACTTGGCATGGTTAAACTTTATGTGGTTGGCATCAGCCCACCTCACAAGCGTGTCAAGCTCCCTCTGGATGACATTCCTTTCCTCCAGCATATCCACCCAACCACACAGCTTGGTGTCATCGGCAAACTTGCTGAGGGCGCACTCAATCCCACTGTCCATGGCAGTGACAAAGACGTTCAACAAGACCGGTCCAAGCACCGATCCCTGAGGGACGCCACTCATCACTGGCCTCCAGCAGGACACTGAGCCATTGACCACAACTCTTTGTGTGCAGCCATCCAACCAGTTCTTTATCCACCGAGTGGTCCATCTATCAAATTGATGTCTCTCCAATTTAGAGACAAGGATGTCGTGTGGGACAGTGTCAAATGCTTTGCACAAGTCCAGGTAGATGATGTCAACTGCTCTACCCCTGTCCAGGAGTTCTGTAGCCCCATCATAGAAGGCCACCAAGTTGGTCCGGCAGGATTTCCCCCTAGTGAAGCCATGCTGGCTGTCACCAAGCACCTTGTTGTTTTTCATGTGCCTTAGCATGCCTTCCAGGAGAATCTGCTCCAAGATTTTGGCAGGCACAGAGGTGAGACTGACTGGTCTGTAGTTCCCCGGGTCATCCATTTTCCCCTTCTTGAAAATGGGGGTTATATTTCCCCTTTTCCAGTNTTGGCAGGCACAGAGGTGAGACTGACTCGTCTGTAGTTCCCCGGGTCATCCATTTTCCCCTTCTTGAAAATGGGGGTTATATTTCCCCTTTTCCAGTCTTTTCCAGTCTTTGGGAACTTCACCTGATTGCTATGATTTTTCAAATATGATGGCCAGTGTCTTAGCAACCTCACTCACCAGCTCCTTCAGGACCCACGGGTGGATTTCATCAGCTCCCATGGACCTGTGTATGTTCAGGTTCTTAAGATGGTCTTGAACCAGATCCTCTCCTACAGTGGGCCCAAGGTCTTCATTCTCACAGTCCCTGTGTGTGCCTTCCAAGCCTTGGGTGGTGTGGTCAGAGCCTTTACCAGTGAAGACCTAGGCAAAGAAGTCATTCAGAACCTCAGCCTTCTCCAAATCCTGTGCAGCCAGTTCACCCGATATCTTCCAGAGGGGCCTACGTTGCTCCTGGTCTGTCTTTTATTCGCAATGTATGTATAGAATCCCTTCTTGTTTTCCTTAACATCCCTAGCTAAGTTTAATTTCTCTGGTAGGACTATCAGGTAAGCAAGACATTTTTGAGCCCTGCCAATAATTCCTAATTTTCCTTTTATTTGCTAGTTCCCATACTCATTTTTTCTCGTTTATGCTTCTGAGAACAGCTCAAAATAACGGAAGTCCTGCCAGGTGGGAAGAGACATCCAGCCCCTGATGCCTTGGGCATAGTCACTCAGTCATTTGTTTCCATCTCTTAAGCATCAGGAAAAGAGTACCCCAACCCTGTGGAGAATATGCAACAGAGGGCTAATGTGCTTAGTCAAACAAGACTAATGAAAACAAAAGTCTCTGAAAGATATTAGCTGAGAATAGTGTGGCTGAAGAAGAAATTATTACAGAAATTAATAACCATTAAAACCAAAGTTAATGTGGAAAAAAATACTGGGAAAAGAAAAGAAGAGGTATAGTAGGGAAATGATGAGGGGGATTATGAATGAAAAGTGGTATGGGAGAAGTGAAGAGTTAAGGCTCAGGACTGGGTGTGGGTCTTGTTTTTCTGGCATACTTGCGAGCTGTGCTCTGTCACCACAATCAGCTCAACTGTCCTTACATTGCCTTACTTTCCTCTGTGATGATATAGGCACAGAGGATACTCCTTTTCCTTTTTTTCATAGGATAGTGAAGCAGTTCAGATGGAGGATGTTATGCAAGTGTCATGTATAATCACTAATATATTATTACTAGACAAGGAGACAGGTAAACCAAAAAAAAAAATAGCTTGTTCTGCTCATCATCTAGCATCCTTGAAAACTGTCATTTGAGCTACGCAGAACTTGGCAGCAGTGCCAGAAGATAACCTGCATGCTGGTTCCCACGCAGATTGCTCTAGGCAGTGTGGCCAAATGTCATACAGCAGGAAGGTGGTCCAAGTACTAACAGTGGTGTGCAATGCTCCCTGCCTTAGGTTGCCCAATGCTTGGAGAGGTGTTCCTACCATGGCCTCTGACTGCTGATGTAGCAGAAACTTTCAGGGGCTCTGGAATTCAATACCAGCCACTGAAGAATTTGCCCTAGGCTATTTTTGAGCTGCTGCCCCATTCCATCCCCTCAAGTTCTGGTTGTGGGGCAGTAGGTTGTGGGTCAACTGCAGTAATGCTCAGGTTAAGTCATGAAATACAGCCTTCAGTGAGGTCATGCTTCCTCAGTTGCCTGACGGGCTTATACCAGGAGAAATGCCAACTCCCAGAATCAGGACTATGAAAGGGTGAAAGGGGGATAGCTTAACAGTTGTTCCTCTATTCATTATTATTATGATCAATATTTTGACTAACTACCACTTTGCCAAGGTGATAAATTTGATGCCCTGACTTCTGTGAGGCTCATAACAGACTCAGCTTTTGTCCACCCACAGTGCAATGCCTTCTTTTCTATCTCAAATCAGAAGAAGGAGGGGAGGTTTCAAAGGCTGAATATAAATTGCACCAGCGGTGCAGTATACCTAACCTTTTGAACTGTGGTTTTGTACAATGCTAGCTAATGGTTACTGCTGCAAATGTCAGCATGTCAATGAAGAGAAAAAAATGATCACAGACCAGCCTTTTAGCATCAGTCAACGAGCTACAGCACTGCAGGTGCAGTTGGGAAGTGCCTTGGTAGGAAACATATGCAGTGCAACATTGGATCCCTTCTGTGCAAAAAGATGCGTAAATCGGTACCAATGTGTCTGTGCACCTTGTCATTCAAGCAGAGCAAACAGGAGCATGAGGGCATAAAATCTGTGCATTTTGTGTTCTAGTAAAACCCAACACAGACTATAATTTTCTCCCTGCCACTGTGCCCTTCAGGCAGCAAACATACTTTGCTCAAGTATCTGGATTTATCTAACTGTCACACTGCTTTCTTGTATACACACAGTCCATAAAGGCCATTCTTTTCCCTAGTCTCTAGCTACTGGTAGACCAAGGAGGCTGAATAAAATAGGAGTTGATTATTAGCTGGCTCAATGCTACAGTGCCCGGTTATTTTCCTTCTACTCTCAGAATTGTACTGTGCACATTGCAATACAGGGGAATCAATACAGCTTATTCTTGCTTGACCTCCCTCCCCAGCCCATTCCTAAGCCAGAACTGTGAACTGGCTATGCAGTAGCACTGATGAGAAAAAAAGGTGGGATTCAAGCAACATGCTAAACATTGGTCCTATAGCAAAATTTAGGTTTCCATTTGTAGCTTGGATCAGGCCTTTCTTCTTGGTATCTATCTATACCATATGGTACTAATTCATTTTGGTTAGACTGACCAGAGTTTACTTTTGAACTAGCTTGTCTCAATAACAATAGTGGGGCTTGCAGCATAGCAGAGAACATGGGCTTGTTGAAACTGTGCAGTCAAACCAGCTGAATGGCTTAGCACTGCCAAGGAGCTTCTTCTTCATCTCTTCTTGCTTTGCTTTCCTTTACTCCTGTCTCTGACATCTGATACCCTCCCTGTGCTGGGTCCTCTCCTGCCTCAACTCCTTGGTAAGCACAAGTGAAAACTGTTCCTCCCTCTTCCTTCCCTACACATTTTTTTTTTAAATAAACAAATAAATAACATATAAAAAAGTATTGGCCTGGGTTAGTTTATCGTGCTATCTCAGCAGGGAGCAGTGAGAAAGATCATGAAGAATCAGCTGGCAGCAGAAGGTGGGGGGAGAGCAGGAATTTCTTGAGCTGTTAGACCAGCATAAGGGACTGTGGCCAGCCAAGCAGCACTGGCCAGGAGCCCCAAGGAGGTGCTGAGGCAAGTGACTCACAATCAAACCTCTGCTGCAGCAGCTCCAATTCCTCATGGTACTCCTGCTCAGGTCAGTTCCCAGCTCAAGCTCTCAAAAAAAACCAACCTTGCAGTCAACTTTAGCTGCAGTGCAGACAGTCTGCAACATGAGGCTAGGTTGCTAGCTGCAGTTGTCTGGAAAATAAACATCCCATTTAGGCATGCTCTGGAAGTCAATGAAGTGTGTCAAACAGCCCACTTGCAGACATTGATGTCCAAAGTGGATAGGAAGACTTCCCCACTGGAGGTACTTAACCATCACTGTTAACTATATTGAGACCTTCGGTTAGTTTCCTGAACTGCCAAAACTAGATGGGATTCATCCCACACTTAATAGATGAGCTTGTCCTTCATATGTGCATTGTAACTTCCTCCATGGACTGGAAATGAATGGGCATATTTACAGCCACTTCCATATAGAGCTGTGTCCCTAGAATCTGATTAAAATAGCAAACAGAATGTAACAAAAAACTTTCCTATTACCTCATGGAGTGATAAATTATGTTAGAATGCTATGGGATTTTTGTTGTATTTGTTACAATTGGACTAGCTCGTAAATGTTACAATTCTAGACTGAAAAATACAAGTTCTTTAATTCATCCTAGGTTCCTAAATGTATTATTTTCTACAGGGACATAGAACTACTATTTTTTAAATTATGTTAGTCCCAAAAGCCACATATTATTATTTTTCTAACTTTCATTTTTTATTTTTTTTTTTTTTTAATAAAAGCAAAAGAAAACAACTACAGCTCCCTCACCCATACAAGTTTACATAAACTTCAAAATTGAGAGGCTGTTATAGATCATGATTGCTTTCAACTTAAGGAATGTATAAAATGCTGGGTATTTTTTTTTTCCTGAGGACTCTAATTAAAGATATAAATGTTAATGAAAACAAAATGAAAAGAATATATGCAGGTACTGAGACTTCCTATGCTTTCCCTTTCTGATTTAGAAATGGCCTTCAGTTAGAGAATGAATGTTTCTTACCACTCCTGCATCTTTTCTTTTTTAACTGGTGCATTTAAGATTAAAATTTTTTGTGTATTGTAGTGACATATTAAAATGTGAGACTTTCTAATGCATATCTCTATGTGTTCTTGGTGTTGGGGTTTAGGGTGGGGTTGTAAAGAGTTTAAGAAGGCACTGTTCCTTTGTTATATAGTTCAGATTAGAAAAAAACTGATCATACAAAAGATTTTTAAACACAGTGACTGGAAGGCTCCCTTTTAATATTACCCTGTAAGTGGAAGGTCTCTTACAGGAAAACAGTAAAGATTTAAGGTTAAAATCAACTACGTTTTAAGAACTTTAGTGAAATTTAATGAATAGCCAGTTGAAGGCATGCTGCTTTGTGATGATAAGTGTTCCATCAAGAAGTGAGAACAGACCTATCTGCCTTTAATCCATATAACTCCTCTTAATGCTAACTTTAATGATCTTCAAAGGTAAGGCAAAAGAAAATGATTGACAATGTGCCTTCATGTTAACTCTCTCCACTGCAAACCTAGATGAATTTACAATAAGGCTGTTTCTTAAACGTAGCATTATTCCCTTCTTTCTGCAAAATGAATTACTCTTTTTGCATCTCTGGAGGAAAGACAGGAGGGGGAAAGGGATTTGCCTTGGGGCTACATACATTTGTTTGCATAACACATTCCCTGTGTGTTAACATACTCTTAAACTATGTTCCCAGCATGATGGCCGGCTCAGGCCAACACCTGGGTTCGGGTATGTTCACGCAACAGAGATAATCACTGGAACTGACATGACTTCTCTCTGGGAATGTGGCTCCATTCACAGCAAGAGAGCAAATAGGAAATGACTTGGGGTGAGTCTCACTAAGCTGGAAAAATGAATTAGATACACTCCTCAGCAGAATCTGAAAACATTACATTCAGTGGAATTTCCCACTTTGGAAATGAAATGCATTTACGTGTACATTATACCTCCTTATGATGTGAGGTTTGTCTTTCACTTGTATTACCAAGAAAAGAGCTTATTCATTGAGCAATCCTTCCATTCTTTCTATACAGTTGAAGTTTTGAGAGAAGTAGGTTGTATCAGAGGTAAATCTCAACACTTTCCAGTGAAAAACTAAAAAAAATAAAAACCCAAAAAAACAACCAACCAAACAAACAAAAAAACCCTAAAAAAAAAAACCAACCAAACTAAAAAAAAAATAATTTGAAAGTAAAATTGTGGAAATTGCTATGACCTTTGAGACACCACCTTGTACAATAAGCAGTAAAAAAATTGGTCTGCTCAGGCTTACATCAAGTTTGCAGGAACAGGAATTGCCACAATTGAGTTGCAAGCTTTATGTTCTTAAATCACATCATTATTTTTCAAGATATTGGAAGGAAAGGTAGAAAATAGTAGATTTCCATCCATCTCAAGAAATAGTAACAGTCTTACTGATTGCCTTCAGTATTTTGCTGCAGTATATTAGATAATTTTTAACCCCCTCATTTTAAAGAAAAATTCTTTTAGAAAACATCTGATATCCAGGATAAACCATGACATTGACAATTTATTTGTCTGATAAGGTGAGCATAGTACACTAGCTCACTTTTGTCTGGTCTGCAACTCATAAAGGACAGACAGTGGAAGTAAACCTTGAGAAGCCCAGAGTTATGGAGTTATCTCAATTTTTGCTCGTGGAGGGTCTATACTAAACAACTCAATGTCAGAAAGATAAAGCTAACATTTGGTTTAAAATAAAAGTGAGGAAAGCTTTAATATGGCAAAAATGAAAACAGCTGTAGAAGTCAAACAAAAGGAAGAATAAAAATAGTGTCAACATTAAAGAATCCCTGTAAGAACTACCTTGCTATCTTAGCAAAGTTACTACTTAAGAAACAACAGACCAAGCCCAAGATCACATGAGTGGCAGTAATTGTTAATGCTGTGATACCTCAGATGATGAGTATTTTTTATTATTATTATTTTTGTAGCAGAGGAAGAATAAAAAGAAAAAGGGAACTGTGTACTTTTTGTGGTAATAAAAACTTTATCCTTAACCTATGACTGCTAGGTTACTACCAAACAGAATTAAAAGTACCAAAATCAAGTACTGCTAGACATTCCCTTAATGTGTGTGAGGTCTCTGAACCCCTTGGGCAGAGTAGGGGCTAAATGGTACCAGATGGCCTTCATGCCCAACTGCTTATGGGGATTTATTCTTTGATGAGACAGAGAGCAAAAAGGCTTTTCCTGAGGAGTGTAGGCCTGGCTTTGTGCTCCATGTGTGCTACTCATGGTGAGTAAGTTTCTCTCTTCACCTTACTCTGGGAGATGCATTTGCATTTAATCATCTAAAGAAAAGGAGTGCAAGATGCTAATGAAAACTGTGGCATAAATAGCAAAAGATAATCCAAACAATAGAAAACATAGAAGGAAAGTGTATGTTCCCTAGAGGAGGATTTATTAAAAGCTGAGGTGTAACATGAGAAGCTACATTCACAAATCTTTAAAGACAGCTTTATGTTCCTTCAGCAGTGCAGAGCTACTTAAATCCAACTTAAATTTCCAGTGCAGTATGCTTTTGTGTAACTGATTCCTGTGCCTTCATAAAGCTATCATAAGGTACGTGACAAGGGAAGAGCTGTGGACCAGGTGACCTGTTCCTTCATGAGTCATACAGGTGGTTTTGAAGCCTCCCCTTGAATTACCCCAAGCACAGTTCAGGTGTGGCCCAGGAGTGCAGGACAAAGTTTGTTATTGTTGCTGTCTGTGTTTTTTTGATGAAAGAAAGGAGATGAGAGAAATTCCAAATGATCTAGCCATGCATAAAACCAGGTCATGCTAAAACCCAAGTTGGTTACTGGTAGTGATTTTGTTTTGACTAAGTGTCTTTTCCTGAGTAAGTGTCTCAGAAGTGTTGCTCAAAGTGCACATGGATCAGGCTGTTTGCCCAAATGAACTTTGTACTAAATAAAATGTTGAAGGAATGGAATTTGCTGGAATTTCCATTCTCACTCCTTATGAAGAGTCTGTGTGTGTCCTGCATTGCTGGAGTGTCCAATCAATACTTGAGTAATTGTCTTTGATATGTTTATGAGCATGGCATTAGTATGATACTAATACAGAAACATGTAACAAGTTGTGACACTGTCTATGGATGTAGAGAAGGTCAGTAGAGATTAGAACTCTAATCACAAGCATTAGAACCAGCAGGATATTTAGGTGCTTTTAGGTAAAATGGTGTATTGTCTTTCTTTTAGATGTTGAGCGCCTATGATGAATGCCAAAAATCTGTTAGACATATATTACCTGTACAAGGCACATATATTGGCTCTTCTGTAGCGATCAAAAGCCCCTCATAAGTATATGCAGAAGTGAGCTGCTTACAAGTAGCAACAAGAAGCACATAGGCAAATACTGTGCCAGAAATCTTTGATGGAGTCTCAGAGCTGGCCCTTGTTCTGCTTCCTTCTTCTGTTCCTGCTGTCCTTCCTCAGGTGAAGGAGTTTGGTTTCCACTTCTCACTTATATTGCTGCTTGAAAAGGACAAAAAAGAGAGAGGAAGCAGTGGTGGTGTAGAGGTGAAAGAATCCTCTTCCCTATTCTTATAGTTCAGTGTTTTCAGGTAACAAGGGAGTTCTAACTTCTTTGCTGGAAAAAATTCCAGCCTCATTTCACAGGAGACTGACTTAGCTACAGAAATCCAAACTGTTTGACTTGGGGAACTATCCATTGATCCTGTTGAAAGTGTCTCATTGTTGGGGAAAGGAGGAAAAAAACTCCAGTAGTATGACATTAGTATATAGAGCTATTTTTATGAGTAAGACCTAGACTCCATGTCTCACTGCTCCTAGCTGAGCATTCTTAACCAGTGGATTATGTGGCTGTGAGATGGCACCAGGAAAGGAGAGAAGAGGACTTTTCAGGATGCCAGCTGAAGGTTTTGAATGTTTCTCTTTGCTTAAGTCTCACTTTGATAAAGCAAAGTGATTTGCCTACCCTACAGAAGCTTGTGATGAAGTAGAGGCTTAAACCTAGTTCTCGAAGGTGTAGGCTGAGTTTTGAAACAAGTGGGACACAGAACTGCTTCTTCTGGGCTCCTTATTTGAGTGTACCAACTCTTCCTTTTGTCAGCTGTTGACTTAATTCACACAACAATAGATGGACTGCATATTAGTTACATTTTTGCACCACAGTATGTTTCTTTACAGTAATAAAATCTTCTTAGACTAAGAATTACAGATTCCATTTTTTGCAAACTAAGTCAGACTGACAGTACCAAAATGAAAACCTATCAAACATTTTGTATGACTGAACTAAATGTGATCAGCTTTGGATATCTTTCAGATGTCTTTGCTAAAGACAAGTCACAGCAAGATGGGAGGATGAGTACTTGAATAGAAATTTCCACATAGGTAACTGTTACAAGAGGCCAAGTTGCCTTGGAAAGCTTCAGTAAGGAGTAGCATCATTTTCTAATCATCCTATCTGAGAAGTCAGAGTATGAAACACAAGAGTCGTATTTCTACAGAAAGAATAACAGTAGATAATGAGGTGGAAAACAAAAGTAAAGGAAAATTTTAGACACAGGTTTGCTTCTGGAACATGTGTGGTAGCAGAAACCCAAAAACTACTATAAAGGAAAAAAAAAATCCTTTTAATTTCTGTTCATTTCCATTTGCAAGGACCAGTGGTATGTTCTGTGGTTTGAACGAAGCTGAAACTAACAATGTTCATTATTTGTTTAACAATAGTTGTACATGCAGTGTGCCTTGCCTTTATTCCCTGTGCATTAGTGTTACTTACCTCAAGTTGCAGAGCTGGCAAAAACTGTCATATTTTGTGAACTGTAGCTAAAGAGTGAAAATGAGGTAAGGGGAGGAAAAGGAGGAAAGAATTGCTTTGTTTATTTTTTGCTTAAGGTTCTGGTGATACACTGAGGAACTTTAAAATATAATTCCAGTATAAAAAGTAGCTGCGAAAAGCCTCATTTTGAATGTGTGTTATCACAATAATTTCTATATTGACTCTATGTACTATTCAAGCAAAATTGATGTGTACATACAATTTAAAATATTGATTAACCTTGTAACTATATCCTGGCATCTAAGGTTCAGACTGGTGGATTATTCTTTCTCTATTGCCACCAGCAGTAATGGTTCTGTAGATTAGCAGTTAATTCAAATATACCAAATCCAGAACTATCTACAGTTGTAAGTGACAAACTGAAATTGAACTCTGTAATATGTATGACTGTTTACACTGTCTTAGCCTGATTGTCTCTGCAGCATTTGTGGATATTTTTTAAAAGATTAAATAGCAAGGCATTATGAGACACAAACCAGAAGACAGAAACGCTCTCACGGAAAAGCAGTTAGCAGCTAAATGCTTAGATAATTTGGGACTAGACGGTGTAGAGTGCTGAGAATATTTTTTTTTTTTTAATTTTTTTCTTTTGAAGTGCTTTGCTATTAGACTATTTTCAGATTAATTTGTGCATGAAGTTCAGCCACCTAAAGGCCAACTACCAGCTTTCAGTTTAGGAATTCAGAATATTTTCTCCATCCCACCTCTGTGTTTGTAAAGGAAGCCTCATCTCATCCACAGCACCATCTCATCAATGCTATGAGGAATTATTTCTAAATAATTACCACATTTCTAAAACTTTATTCATCACTTAATTCCAAAGAACAATTAATAGATCATTCTGTTACTACATTAATTCTTGTTTTAAGAGATTATGCTTGCCTGACAACAAAGTTGTTTATGGAGGTACAAAGTCACATGGAGGAACACAAGAGAATATGCTCATTTTTTGTCTTTTTTTTTTTTTTTTACTCTTAATCCTGATTTTGTAAAAAAAAAACCCCCCAAA
>NDXB01005468.1:0-19154 GCA_002631895.1 Agapornis roseicollis
GCTGCATGGAGATCTCACAGCAGCCTTCCAGTATCTGAAGGGGGCCTATAGGGATGCTGGGGACTGTAGCGATAAGAGAAGGGGTAATGGGTTAAAACTTAAAGAGGGGGAGTTTAGATTGGATCTAAGGAAGAAATTCTTTCCTGTTAGGGTGGTGAGATGCTGGAATGGGTTGCCCAGGGAAGTTGTGAATGCTCCATCCCTGGCAGTGTTCAAGGCAAGGTTGGACAGAGCCTTGGGTGACATGGTTTACTGTGAGGTGTCCCTGCTTATGGCAGGGGGGTTGGAACTAGATGATCTTAAGGTCCTTTCCAGCCCTAACTATTCTATGATTCTATGACTTCATGAATGAAAAAAAGGAGAGCATAGCTCTCCTAGTTCATCATGTGAAAATTGAGTAAAAAAGTTGTTAAATTCAAAAGTGACATTTCTCCGTCTCTCAGGTATGGGTAGAGATATAATTTGAAATGGTGAAACTGTTTCTTAAAGACTTAGTATTATCCCAAATAATCAAAAGTATAAACCAGGATTTTAGAGACATTCAGAAATGATAGGAAAAATAATCATCAATTTCAGCTTCTAATTCCTTCCTTCAATAATGTTAGTTTAGAAGAGTAGCTGAGGCTGATCATTGCTTCTGAACAGCCTCAAGCCTTTGACCTTGCAAAGGTAATTTTATCTCTTTTTCTAAAATGTTCTTGATTGTGTTATGACTACCTTCAGGTTTTTCATACAACTCTTATAATTAATGGAACAAAAAGGATAAAAAATGTAACAATGGAGATAATTTTATACCCTAACATTTGTGGGGAAAAAAAGAGGTGCAGAGAATTACAAGTGAACTGTCTGTGGCAGAATAGGTCTCCAGGCTCTTTTATGGCTAACTAAGTTTTGTTCACTTGCCACCCCCATCCTGCCCCCCACGTGGCCATTGGATGGCGTGACATATCTTTGTTGCCTTTGCCCACACTGTGTTTGTTCAGAGCCCTCTTCCTCTAGCAAAGTCTATCTCCTGTGGCTACAGTGAGGTGTGTGATGCTGCCCAAGCCAGTTCTGAGCCCTGCACAGAACACCTTGTTCCTGGCTGCTCTCACTCATACTGTTAAAGAACTGCCCAATCCAAAGTGCCTTTGCCAGTTCAAGTGCTTATGAAATCAGTGGAAGGATGTAGTAAAAGCAGAGTGCACTTTGTGAAAGGTGGAAACAACTGGGAAATCTCACTGGTTGATCTTTGGTTTTGAAATTTTCCCCTGATGACTGTGTACTGAAGTGTCCATTTAAAACCTCACAGGGGCATGCTGGGGTAATTTAAAAAGCTGTGAAAAAATCTACTTCAGTCTGCTTCCTTTTTCTCCCCCCAGTGACTATATGTCTGCTTAAAAAATGAAATTGCTTAGAGAGACAGCTTAAAGAGTGATTGCTTAAAGAGACCTTTTGCCTCAAATGCTTTTTCTTGACAGCCACAAAATCATCACTTATTTACATTTGATTTAGTTTGTGATTGAAGCACAGCCTGGTACTTTAGCAAGGAGGTTAAACAAATGCTGAAAACATTGTGCTCTCTTGGGTGCAGCTGAACATACAGAAAAATCAGAGTCATGCTGGACATGACCTCAAGTCTAAGTGCAGGTTTACATGAAGTGTAAACTATCTGAGGTGGTTGGTACTTCATAGTTGCCTATCATTCACCTTTCATGCTCCTTCATCTTGTCACCAGTTGGCTGAACACTTAAACCAGCAGAACAGACCAGGAGACTAGCAGCCTGGTGGGGCAGGGAGGGGAAGGAAAGGGAACAATGAGGTAGAGAGGACAGCTTGTATTTATGAACATGTCTTTTGAGTTCGTAAAAGTCAGGCAAGAATGCATAACTAGCCCCTTGAGTTATCTTGTTTGGATCTGCTTTAATGGAAAACATTTTGCAAAGCAGAGTCCTCTAACAAAAATGACAAATTAAAAAGTACCCTAAAACTTACATGCGACTGGCCTGAGAACTGGTATAAATTTAGCATAATGTAATTAGCTGTTGCAGAGACAAGAAAGCAGAGATGTATTGCTTCATACTGTGCATTTTAGTCAGCAGCTAATAAATTTTATTTAGTATCATTCTTCACCTGTTCAGGGAAGGATTCAGAGGACACCCTCCAAAAGAAAAGCCTTCAGACAGTCTGTTCACTGGGAAAGACTGCCATTGTCCCGTTCTCAGTATGTGCACAACATCCTGTGCATTTTATTTGCACGCCTGAACTCCCTGAGAAATAGCATAGCTCTCAACAGTAAAAGCACCATAAAGTTGCTGTTGTCAAAGTGTAGGCTGAGTCTCAGACGTCTGGATTAGAGTCTGGGGATAATTAATATGCTTTAAATAATTGCTATACAGTGCTGAATGAATTCATCATGTAATAATGAACATCACTTTTTGGTGATCATTTGAAGTGTTTGTTCTTTTCTACAGAAAAAAATACATGTCTCCCTTCTTGCTTTATAAAAACAGTGTGATAAACTTTCACAAGCATACTGGCAGGCAGCCTTCACTAGCAAAAATCTTATAAAGTAGATTTTGTTATAATTATAATTAAGTTTTATTATTATTTTAATAGCTTGCGACACTGCTTGTTTACTGGAGGCATATAATTTTTTTAATATAGCAAGTTTCCTTGCCTAGATTAGTGAGCATTTTAAAACCAATTGAGAATTAATGTTAGTTTTCCCTGCATCCATGTTTTATGCTCACACTGTAAACCATTGCCCCCCAGCTCTGACTTGGTAAGGCTTTCTTTTTCTCTTTCAGAAGAGTTCATTTGCTTCCCTTTTTTTTACCTTTTTACTGATTTACAAGAAACAGTGCTTGCACTGGAGTTGAAGGAGGCTTCTCCATCCCAAAGGTATTTGTGGCCAAAAGGACTAGAGAGTGTGCGGAGAGCCTTCCACACCTCAGTCCTGATCCTTCCTCCTCCTGGATGAGGCACTTAACCTCACTGTGTTCTATCTATAAAATACATTTAATAATACTTAATGGCTCTCCTGCGCTTTGAAAATATAAAGTGCTATGTGAGTGCCGATTGCTTTTTATTATGTTCCACGTTAGAAGGCCTCGACGTATTTGTGCTAACTGGCACTGCTAATGCACATTCCGGAATAATCTTTGGTTAACAAAGTGAAACTGTTACAAAATAAAACCTATGTTTTAGCCAAGACAGACTCAGTGACACATGCAAGGAAAGTCAGGACATGAAAGCACTTAGCTCCACTGAATATGTCTGTGCTTTTCATCAGCCATGGGGTTGAGCTTGCCTTCTCTCCAAGCAGTGTTTGTGCCCAGGAGAGCACAGTGAGGAAGAAGCCTCAAGCTTTGGATACACAGCCTGACCATCCACCAGCATGTGACAGATTTCCCCAGGCAATCCAATCCTGCAGAATCGTTTGCTTGGGGATCTGCTCAGTGAGAGCTCACTGTTCTCAAAACTCACACTGCAAACCTAGGGTCTGGCTCCTGGGCTGAGTGTTCCCACAGCCTTGCTGTGCCAGCACATGAGCCATCTCCCCAGGAGCAGCGCCAGCCAAGCCAGCGCTGTGCTGTCTTCTCATGTTTCTCTCAACAAGACAGCAGTGTTTCATTAAAATGTGGCAAGGGTTTGTCAGAAAAAGACAATGTAATCGACCAGTGATGACTTATCTGTTTCTACTCCTGAGGTGTTTCCATGGCCCTAAATCCAAATCTTGGTGCAGAGTATAGACTTCGAGTAGGTAACTTCTGCTTGGCTAACTTCTCTACAAGCTTGCACTGACATAGGAAATTTGAAATAGGACAATATTTATTATATCTGATGCATGCAGGGTACCTTTGGTTGTAGTTTAGACTGGCATGTAGCTGAACAAGGACTTGTACTTAACAAGGCCTTGGCTGTTTTGACTAGGACTGGCCTGAGGAACTTTTTAGTCTCCTCATCCTGAAAATATATGGACTGGACAAACCTGGAAAAGTATGCACTTTTTGTGCAAAGTGGAAAGCATTGAGTGCAAGTCATGATAACCTTACAAATTCCTGGAAAAGAGTTGAAATTGTTCTCATTTACCTGATAAATGCATTTTGAAATCATCACAGTGCAACTTTTAGTGGAAGCAGAAGAGACAAGCTCCTAGAAATGGAGTCTGACAGAAAAGCAACTAATGTGACATCCCTGCATCATCCCGCTCCAGGGACATCATCAGGTGGGGACTTTGGCTGCTATGTCATGCTTCTCAAAACTTAAGGCCAGTCTCCTAAGGTGAGCTCAGGCAGGAAGGAAACCTCCTGTGAAGAAGGCAAAACCTCTCTTGATCTTGACTTCCAGTATGAATACAGACTGTGAGAGCAGGGCCTTGTGATCTTTCTGACTTTGGGTTTTGCCTGGAACCCCAGACATCCCTAATTTGTATTATGTTTATGCCTGTAAATTGCAGTTGTTATTTCTCAGAAGGAAGTTTAGAACTATTAGAGCCGAAAATGGCAAATGTAAATTGTTTAAAAGGAATTAGTACTAATTAATAGCAGATGCTGTTCTCTCCGATCTCATTTCATTTCTGACAGACTGTTTAGGCTTAAAGGAGACTGCCTAAGTTTGGATTGATATTCCACTATAATTATATAAGCAGTGAAATGGAGAATTCTGAAAGAACAAAGTATTTAAAGGCTCTTTAAATTGTGCCATTTGCTGTGTGTTTGCCTTGCAGTCTTTCCTCCCTAGAACTCAGAAAATTGTAATTAATGTTTTTCTGACCACACTTACGGAAACAAAAGTAGTGTCCCTCTAAAGAAAAAAGAAGAATGTTTGGTTTGAAAATGTTGGAATTTAGAGATTTCTGATGTTAAGTCTTCAAAATAATTCTTAATTTAAAACACTGTAGTTCTATAAACAGTCAGTAAATATGGCCATGTCATGTCATGTTAAAGTACCCTCAGGAGGGAGAACTTAATAAAAGAACTTAATAAAATTTTCTTGTAAATTTGGGCTGTGGAAAGAAGTAGGAATAAGTAGCATCATAGAAACAGCTGTGTGAATACTGAGACGTGGAAAACAGTGTTTACAATTTTCCAATTCACTTGTCTTTGGACTCTGTTTTGCTATACTTGCTGTTGTGTACAGACCAGGCTCTAGTCATGGTGCAAATTTTAGCCATTTCTTAGTTTTAGCTGCCTCTTAACTAAGAGGTTTCAAGGCTCAGCCTTAAGGATTTTAGAGGCTGAGTGATCCATGCAAGTTCAGATCACACTGTCATGTGCCAGATAAATGCATAGATGGGGACTCACCTCACTGCTTGAAGCAGAGAGGTTGGGCACTGGCCTTATGGCACTACAAGCAGCTCAGTGGTGACTGAGCCATTGGTCCTTTAGTGTGCTTTAGGTTAGGGGAAATGGATACAGGTTTTCCTCTTCCTGGTTGTTTCTTGAGAACAGAACTTGCCATAGGAATTATTTTTTGGCTTGTCTGTTTCATCTGCTTTGGTATTTGTGTCTATACAAACCTTTCAATTTGGTTGCTTTATTGAACGGTTGCTAGCTATGGGGTTGCAGCACTCACCACTACTTCCCTGCTGTCTTTGCCAACCTAATTAGTGTTTTGTTCCAAATGTGGCCTATTACATGACCGTTGCATAGCTGAGATATTGTACTGAGTAGTAAATAACAGCCTTTTCTGTGGTTGTTGCCACTTTTCAAAACACTGCATTAAGATAGAAAAAATAGTGGTTCATCTGAGCAAATTTAAGACACACGATGTAGGAATGTTCTGATTTCCCACAACATTTTTTATAGAATAACATCCTATATTTTTTTGTTATAGGAGCTATTATAAAAATTCCTCATACTATCAAGTTAAAGACTTTCCAGACAAGCAGGAAGGACACTTAGGAAAGAGATAACCTTTGGAGTTCAATAGTTAGACCTATATTGTTCAGCATATTCATAAGTTAGCTGGAAAAATAATGCATGAATAATAGTGATAAAAATTATGGATTATAATTGACTAAGGTGATGAAGACAAGGGCAGACTGTAAAGCTGTTCAGTCTTAGTCTCACTGTCTCTGAAAGAATATAGTTGAACTGGAAAATGCTCAAAGAAGGACAGGACAGGAGATTATTATTTTCCTAGTGTAAACTCAGAGTGTGAAGCTTCTTACTGGAGATTACTATTTCAGAGTATATATAAAAAAATCTCAAGTGGGTTAAATGCCTAAGTGGGTTCAAAAAACATCTGGACAAACTTGGAGGGAAAAATGTTAAGGAACATTAAGCAGAAAAAGACCATCTTTGGCTCTGAAAGTCTCTGAGCCTCATATCTCTGGAGCCTGAGAAAACTTCCTGTAGAAGCATATAGTTGTTCTACTGTATGTTTTACCATCAGCATCTGGTATCAATTGCTGTTGTGAAAAGGATACTTTGCTAGGTGGACCTTTGCTGTTGCTTTTAAAACTTTTTACTGCTTTTGCTTTGTTTTTCTTCAAAGCACTTGGAGAGAGAATAATTCTTTATGGCACAATGTTTTTTATTGTTTTGCAAAAATTGGCTGAGTTTTATTCTCTTCATATTAATCAGGAAGTACAGTATAAACATATAGATGGGTTTACAGTTGGATCAGATGAAAAAAGAAGATTGCTTAATCATTTGTTGTGAAAGGAGGAATAGTCTGGATACTTGTAGTTGTGTCTTAGGGATATTAATAGAAACTGAAAAATAATGATAATTAAAGGATCCCAAAATTGCTAGTAAGTACCCATTAGAGGACTTACTGTTGTAGGATTAAATCTGCAGTGACACTGGATATTTGATTTCAGAGAATGTTAATTGCTATAGAAATTGTTTCTGATAAAATAGAAAGTTACTTATCAGGTCAAAAGTCACAAAGGCAAAAATAAATATATTAGTTTCAAAATATTTAATTGGTAAAATTTGACATATTATTGCTTATTATTGTTCTCATTTACCTAATAAATGCATTTTGAAATCATGTGTTTACCTGATAAATGCATTTTGAAATCATTCTTGTGCAAGGTGCACAATGTTTGTTAGAGTAGCAATAAATGAAAACCATCTGAGCTTTATGTTGTTCCTCACTGGAGTCAGTCTTGTGCATAAACCACTTCTCCATTGTCAGGGATATGTGTTTTACCTAATACTACTTCCTACAGTCCTTGTGTTCTTTTATGGAAACCTTTCCCTTTGGGCAACTGTCCAGACCCCAAGTTTACAGAGAGATTTGTGCATACCTGTTGTAGATGGTTGCTGCCTTCCTTTTCTAGGATGGTAAGGTCATACAATTTTGCATTCCCAAGTCTAATGTCGCCTTGAGGGTGTTATGCTTGCCAAAACAGGGGTTTGTTTCAACTTTTCCTTCATGGACCCACTGCCGCATCAGTGGCAGACATTATTGTCTGGAAGAGATTTGTATCATTGCTGACGCAGCATATACTGCTGCTTTATATTAGGGTAATCGGTTTAGTTTAAACATTACAGTTTTGTGTTCTACACACAACATAAATATATTTGCCACCTACTCTGAGCTGCGTGCTCAGAAGACCTTTCTTGCTTTTCAGAAGTTCACATTTCCATATTTATACATTGTTTGTGGAACAATCACGTGTTCTGTATTGGCAACATTCACAAATACTGCTAATTTATCTGTTTGTGAAAAAGAGATGGTTCAGCCATGGCTTTTATTCTGTCTTTCTCCTGCCAAGCATATCATATGTGAATGGCTTAACAGCAGTCTAGGTTTTGTGGGTTTTAGTCACACAAGAATTTTGATATGTCTACAGGGTCATGCAGTCGGTCAGTCTGCTGCATGGAGTCAGATGTAGGTTATATCCATAAGTTGCAGTTAATTAATGTATCAGCAGTGAAGTGAAGTTCTTTATTTTTCCTTAAAGCACAATAAACAAAAATTTAGAATTGAAAAATACTTTTTCTTCCAAAACTTGCCAGCATTAAAAAACACTGATATTTGAGAATGCAGTGCACCACTGCACATGATTTTAGCAACATTAAAGTGCATCATGCTCTGAGTGATGAAGTGACTAATGATTTATTCATCAGTTAATTTAACCTTCTGTAGCGCTATTTTGAATTAGCTTGCTTGAACAAGAGTACATCTTAAAAATAATAGTTAAATCTTGATTAATGTTTCTAATGATAGCAAATTAACGAAAACTTAGTATGTTGCGTAGATAATAACTACTTTTATTGCTAACAATGGCCCCTCATTTATAGCCACTTAAGAGTAGGTTTAGCTTCCAGCATGGGCTTCAATATGTTATGCTGTTACCTTTTGCTATGACATTCTTTTTCCTTTAGATAGGTACCCATTGTAGGTTTTTAACCCCTTTGGTCTAGTTTCATAGAGTCTCTAAATAACCCTTATTCCTCACTAGAGGGCACGTTTTTCAAGGTTTTGTTCACTTTGACGTATACCATTCTGCCCAAGTTCTCACCTTGCTTCAAGAATGGTTACCAGATTCAGATAACAGAGAGGAAATTTGACTTCCTTACTCAGAATTTCCCTGGCTTTTTATTCAGCGTCTTTATTAGATGTAGCTTCCCACTGGAAGCTCAAACTGGGCTGATTTTTCTCCATCCAAGTCCTCTTCATAGCCGCTAATCTTTTCATCTTATATAAGTGCTTAATGTTCTTCTTTTTAAACTTATGTCTGTATATTTTATGATGAAGCTAGTGAGTTGTTTAGATTTCTTACATTATCAGCTGGGTTTTTTGTTGGTTTTTTGTTTGTTTTGTTTTGTTTTGTTTTTTTTTTTCCCACGTGGCATCATGACATCTGAATCACGGTTTCTGGTTTTCTATGGCATCATTAAAAAATTGTCCAGGATAAAGAAGTAAACTTTATGGCATTCCTGTAGAAACATTTCAGTTCAGTTCATTAGCATTTTGCCATTATATACTGAAGTGTGTCCTTTAAAATACTTTGATTCAGATAACCTGTTGCATATTTATACAAAATCAAATGTCTCATAGAAATCTGTGTTATCAAAGCTATTTTTTTAAAAAACCTGAAATTATAATGTCACATAAAAATCCATCAAGGTAATTTGATAAAAGTTTTTTATGAATTACAGTTTATGTGTACTATTATACTACAACTTTTTAACCTTCATTAATCAAGGTTTGGTTTAGTTGTTTTGTTATAGAACCTAAAGCTGACAGATCATTTAATGCTACAAACTATGAACTCACAATCAGTTTTCTTTTTCATCCTAGTTTTTTGCAACTTCCTTAGCTTCTCTGAAATCAGAGTTAATGTCCCAGACAGCAATAATATTTTTGGCCAATCCTTTTAGGAATTTTTAATGCAAAATACTTATGTTCATGTACTTTAAAAGATGTCGGTGTTTTTGAGCAGTGTATTTCTATTCTCAGAGCAGGCTGACAAAATATCTCTCCTCTACAATACTAGTGAAGTAGTTTATGAACTTTCTTTTTTACTGTCTCTCTTTAGTTTTTCTAGAGATTGCTTAGCCTCAGTGCAACCTGAAATTTCACATGTGGAGATGGCGAAAAATAAAGTTAATAAAAAGATAGGGCTTAAAAGGGATTTGAGAATAGATGTTAAGACAGTGTGGAGAGCAAAGCAAAGCATTTTGGCAGCCAGAGTACTGTAGAAGAATGAGCAGAGTTGTACAGGAAAGTGAATTGCCATGGTTGTAACAAACAGCTTTTCTTCAACAGTCAAACCAATCGGCTGAAGAATAGAGTGCAGCCACATGAGATGATTGCAATATAGCTGACTAATAATGCACTGATTGCAAACTTCAGACATACCAGGGTGATTTGTGTCCCTGCATTGGTGTGCTTCAAGCACAGATAAAAACATTATTGGTATGTGTTGGCATACTAAGGCAATGCTTAATAGGTAATGCTTAATAGAATACATGGTATTTATTGTTTGTACTCCATATACAGACAGCAGTTCCTTTCTGCCAATTTAATTCTTGAGTGTTGTGATCAGTGCTTTGTAGTTAAGAATGCTGCTCTTTTAGGTTTTGGCTCTGTTGTTTCAAGCGATTTTGTAATTCAGGCAAATGCCATTCCATCAGCCTGTGAAGTCTGAAAGTAATTTTTGCACTTGGTAATAATGCAAAAACACAGGAAAAGACAATACTTGTCCTGCCAGTGTTGAACACTTTGCACAAGTCCAGACTTCAACTGCTCTACCCCTGTCCATCAGTTCCGTAGCCCCATCATAGAAGGACACCAAATTGGTTAGGCAAGCTTTCCCCTTTGTGAAGCATTTCCCATTAGTGAAGCTAAGTTTCCTCCTCTTCCTCTTTGTTATTTGAAAAATGTATTTCATAGCGCATTGAACTTTAAGAGTATGTGCCTTTTTATTTTTATTTTTTTTTCTTTTTCTTAAGCTGGAACTCGATAGTTTGTCAGGTGTATTCTTCGGAACTGACTCAGTATATACATTTAGTGGGGACACAAGGCAGAAGTAAAACCACTGCCATTTACTGGGCTGGTAATATATTTTACCCCATAAACTGTATTCCAAAGACTAGTATGAATCAATTACAATTTCAAATAAACAAACAAAGGGCAAAGTTAAATAATGTGTTTCACTCATAGCACTGAGTAAAATATAAGTACAATCTGTTTTTCATTTCATTTTAGCAGGTTTAACTTAATTTTAAACAATGAGTTATTCTAGGGTCTAATAAATTGTATTATGCAATCTACCCTTCACTTATATCTTTGGATTGAAAGTAATGTTCATGAAAAATGAGACTCTCAAACAGAGAATAATGCAATCTGTTCCATGAAATGAACACAGGAATGACCACTGTCATTACACTTTCATAGCTACCTTCATTACTGTTCTTTAATATTCATGTTTTAGTATTGCTATAAGCAACCTCTTCATTTTGCATTCATTGTTTCTAGTGTTGTTTAACATTAGAGTAACAGAGGTCACCTCCTTCCTCCAAGTGCTTTAATCCAAAAGAAATACAAACAAGGGGTTCATCTGCAAGTTCTGAATGTGCAGGGATCAGCTTTTACTTCCTGGTTCATTTGAAATGAAGTATTGGGTCCTCTTCCACATAGATAACAACACTTGCAGTATGGTAATTCACACATCTGTAAAACAGCATTCCACCAGGATAAGAGGCTGGAGTTAGCTGACTAGAGCTATAATTTCATTTTATATGAGGCATTTTCCATTATCCCTCCCTCAGGCCCCAGGCATCATGGGACTGGAGCAGATGGCTGCCCCTTTCTGCAGTGTACACCCAGCTTCCCAGGCCTTTAGCAACAGGCATGAGGCTGCAGATGCTCACCTGGCTCTTGCTCTGCTCCATGGGCAGGGTACAGACAGAACACAACAAGGGGGCTAAAAAACGCTGATTGGTCTATAGGATGAAGCTACAGTGGACCTAATGATAAACAAAACCCAACCCAAAACATAAAGAAAATGAATGTCTGTTTCACTGCTTTTTCCTTTCGGTTATCCATCTTCAATGCACTTTTTAACCTGATTTTCTGAATAATATTGTTCCTCTTATAAAGTTGGTGTGTTTTCACTGTCTCCTGTGTGTTCTTTCAGGATTTGTGGATTTAACACTCCATGATCAGGTCCATCTACTGGAATGTGCCTGGCTAGAGATACTGATGATTGGCTTAGTCTGGCGCTCCATGGAACATCCAGGAAAGCTTTTATTTGCACCTAACCTATTATTGGACAGGTCAGTCTGCATGTTGCTATGAATTATTTAAGTTAATCAATTTCTACTGCAATTTGAACTCATAGTCATTTTACTGATACTACAATTTGAAAGTATTCCATAAGTTAAGCAGGGTTATAGTAGGGGAGATTGGAAAAAGAACTCTGAAAAACCTAGAAATGCTCTTGAATATGGTGCTGGTAATTTATTAGGCAAGTAACTCATCCAAACTTCAGCTGCTGCTGGAAGCACTTTCAAAGGCAGCAGAAAATTTCTCTTGTAATCTGTAATGCTTGTTGTAAAACTAAATGAAATTAAAATTAAACACTGAGCTCTAATCACTTTAATTCGGGTAATTATTTCTGCTTACCTAAAATCCTCCTACTTAGTTATAACAGGTTTATCCAAGCAGCCACCCAAACTGTTGGAAGAAAATCATGGTAGTCTCAATTGCAATCTTACTTATTTGTAGAGTGTACATGGAGAATTTATTCTTTTTTTTTTTTTTCCTCCTGAAAACTGGAGTCATGTATGTAAAACACACCTGCTTGCTGGCCTGAGCCTTTTTTAGTTAGGCTTGCTAATATGTTGTTAGTGTTTCTAAGTGAGAGAGAAAATATGCATCTCTGCCATAAAGCAGTATCCTGGATTTTAGCTGAAAGTCCTCACAAATAAAAGCAGGAAGATTGATAGATATAGAGCATATATTCTAACTATCTTAATGCAAAGTTAACTTCTCTTTTTTTCCCGGTCATGAAAATTTCAGCCTTGGAAAAGGGTGTTAAAAGAGAACAACCAGTAATCAGGGGGTTTGGCAGATGACTGTGGCAAATCCAGACAAAGTTAATCCTCTTTAGTTAACAACTATCACTCACCTAGCAGAGCTGGCAGGAGAGAGTTTATGTATGTACACTGGTCACTTCAGGGCAGTGTTTGGCATCTTGGTCTAAACAGAAGGTAGAGAAAGAGCTGAGGAGATTATATGGTGAGGCAGCTATGAGCGGAGCAAGCTTCTTATCACAGAGATGCAGAGGCAGTGAGCTGCAGCAGACAGATGGCAACAGAAAGTCAAGGGCAGGGCCTTCAGCTACTGCAGACGTTAGCTGGTGGGTGAAGGAATGGACTAGCTGACCCCTGGTAGTCCCTTCTAATCTCAGGAATTCTGTGATTTTAGTAAGATACCAGTGATAATGCCTAACGGTGTAAAATATGATATTTCATAAGAATAGAGAAGTATTTATATTTATTGCCTTAGAAAAAGCCCTATTCCGCATGACCTGTGAGCTATGGAGCTAGATACGTATAAAATGCATTCTTATTTTGTATACAGAATATATCTGCTTGCCTAAATGTAAGTATAGTCTTCTGAAGGAAACACAACAGTTTTAAAATTATTTCTTAGTGTATGTAAGAATTAAAATTTAAACTGTAGAAAATTAAGCATAGCATACTATTGAAAACTACTACAAATTATAACATGGATTCCAAAGACCAATCCACATTCCATGGTAAAGGTTGTGAGAAAAACATGAAACTGAAGAGCAGAGTCAGAGTAACATTTTTCCATCTCATAGCTGAGAAAGAAAGCTAGGGAAACATTGGAAACTTTGGTCTTCCTCAACTAAAAATCTCCATGCTCTGAATAAAATGGAGTTTGAGCACTTGATTCACACAGATTAAGCCAACTCCACTGGATTATACGAAACAGTTGCATGCAACTGGAACTGGATAGTACTTTAGGGCTTAAAAATCAATTAACTTAATAATAAAATCAGACTCTGTTTTATGACTTTCAATCAAGACCATTGCTAATAATGTAGATTTATTGCATCTTCTCATTTTCAAGTGACAAGAAATATGTTTCTAAGGCATTATATACATGCCTCACTCGACTTGGTAGGGTCATTTACTGAAATTAAATGAATAAAATACTTGACCCTGGGGACCACTGATATGCTAATTAGTTGACTGTTGATTTACTAGTTAAATAGTGCTAACAATAGTTCAATATGCTAACATGATTTCAGCAAGTTGCCTTTTGAAAAAGGGCAAAAGTATGTTTGTCAGATTTGAGAGAGCAGGTCAGAGACTGATACAAAGCCTGTGACTCAATGGAGTCCTTCTACTGCATCAAGTTTTGGTGCTAATACCACAAGAGTGCATATTATTGTTGTTGATCTAAATAACGAAATCATCTGACTGAATGGCTAAAATAAAGGAAAAGATGGATGCTGCAGCATAATTTCCTTTCATCTGTTCTCTCCTTACCCTTCAGCATGTTCTTTACAGGGTACTCTTTTTCAGTGTTTTCATCCACAGCACTCTGTCCTGAATCCCCATCACAAGTTCCCTGTTACCTGATCTTCAGGGTTAACAGCATCTGCATATATTCATTTAGTTACTGTTTAAAATCCAGAGTCACCAACAACAAATGGTAAAACCTTAATCTGTCTCTAAGCTATGTTTTTCTGGACTTTTTGCAAATTCAGTATTGTTAATATGGAGCTTTACCAAGTTTTGTGCATGCCTTTAGCTCTCTGTGTTCATTCCGAGGAAGACATCTTCTCTCATTTGCACATCCCATTCATTTTCCACATTATGGCTTCTCTTGTCTCTAACAAAGTCTTTCTGTTTAGAAATTTGGAGATAAATGGTCCTTTGTATACATCCATGCATAAAGCTCAGGTCATGTCAAGTTTTATTATGCAACTTTTTTACCTTTTGGCTAAATAAATACTGTCTTTTCTTGTTCATATCTTTCTGAAATGTCATAGAAATAACATTCCAACTTTGCTCTTTTTTTGAACAAATCTGATTTTTCTTCTGGCTCATGCATCTACTAGGATCATATTAAACATGAGCTTGTCTTGTCTCTGAAGATCTTTTAGAGACTGTATTATTCTGTGAGCATCTACTTGCTACATTTTCAGATAAATACCTCTATAATTTTCCTATGTAACATTTCACACTTGGAAGGCTCCTTGTAAATATCTGTAAAGCAGCCCTTTGTTATTAAGTTCTTTCTTAAAAGTTTGGTTTGCTTATAAAAAGGATTATATAACAATTAAGTTGCCAGTATGTGTAGACTAATATCATTCTGTACGGATGAATATCATCACATTATCCTTTTCTATTCCCACGCTGCCTTGTAATTATATAGGGTATTCTGCAAGGTAATGCACCCTTTCTTATTCTGTTATCACACTACAGAAGCACTTGAGTCTTGTTCAAAATCAAGACTTTTAGCAGTCTGCCAGTTACATATAACTGATATATTTTTTACAGTGTATAAATGATGCTATTGAAAAACTTCAAATGACAATAATTATAAATTAGAAAATAGGCCCAATCAGGAAATACAATGGCACACTCACAGTACTTGCAATTAATGTACAGTACCTGTCACAATGACAAGGCTAAATGCGAATCTTTCATATTCCATTTTTGAAAATTGCTATCTTGTATAAGAAGTAGGAAAGGCTTCAGTTTCTAATGGGACAAACCAGATGTTTCCTGTCTGGAGCAGTCCCAAGAAACTAGGCTTTAAAAATGTCATTAGAGCAAGGCTGAAATTTGTCAGGCCTGACAATAGACTGTTTATAATCTTGAAGAAAATCTAATGTTTCTTCATGAAAAAGAAAGCCTATTTTATTACATTTTAAAAGGATTTGTTGCATTCATGTATCTTGCTGATGAGAGGTTACTTGAAGGTTTGAAACATAACTGTAAAGAAACTCAGGGTAGAAAGAGATGAATTGCTGACTTGAGGTGGATGACTTCTCGTCTGAAACATCCTCAGTATCAGCAAAATGGGAAACACAGGGCTGCATTTTAAAAAAAGGTGGGTGAAATCCACCCTGTCTGGTAAGCCTGGTGACCATCGTAGGGAAACTGATGAGATACCATCTAAAGAAGAAAGGTTGAGGTATGAATAAACATGACATAATGGCAAAGAGTCCTAACGCATTTTGTGAGGGAAAGCCATGCATCGTGAATACATTGAAGATCTTTGAAGAATTAACAAGCAAGTGAATGAGGGAGAACTTGTTGGATTTCCAAAAAGTATTAAACAAAATACAAATTGTATGTAGGCAAATTTGTACTGTTGCATACAACAGAACAATCATAATCTTCATAACCTGCATTCTGAATTATCTCTCTGTGACACTTTACAGTAGTCAGTTCTATGGAATCAGCAGTTTTTGGTCTCCAGCAGTCAGAAGGTGAATAGATTGCAACTTTCCTATCCCCAGGAAAAAGTACCGATCATTGTTATTCCCCTGTTTAAATCTCTGCTCTGTCTATTCTTGGAACACCATGCCTTTCTGATTTTCATTATCTTAACAGGAGTATTGAAAAAAACAGGAAAGGTGTCCAATGGGTTGCATAAGCAATCAAAGAAAGAGAGTACAAGGACTAAATAGACTGGCTTTTCTGCCTGTGATGCTAAACAGAAAAAGGGAAACAAAATAGAGAGGATAGGAATTGCATAAAGTCACAAACTCATTGAAAATCCACTCAAAAAATGTATGGTAATCCACAAGTTACTATCTCTTCCAACCTTGTACTAGAGGTAATCACTTGAAATTGGCAGATCCAAATGCCTGTCTGCTTATCCTAGAGCTAAATAAGAGCTTTAATATGAGCCAGTATGGTTATTCTCATGTTACATGCTAGTGTTATTTTCTTATCATGATTGCAAAAAAAGTCCAGCAACAACAAAAAAGACCCAAAACAACAGAACAAATAAACAAAAAAAAAACCCACAAACAAAAAACTCGGTGCAAGAACTTAACAAAATCTCAGTTAAGTATGATCAGTATTTCCCTGGTTCTACTAGGTTATTTCCTTCTTTCTATGGAGAAATCTAGTCTGTTGTTTGGGTTTATGGGTTTTTTTTTGTTTAATCTCTAGATCACTGTCTCTTCCAGAGAGCTTCATCTTTCAGATGAAGAATGAAGAATTTTCCCTTACCTGATTTTCATACTGAAAAATGCAGAAGGCTATGAATCTCCTTAAACTTCAGCTAGCACGAGTAGGATAGAGACTTAGAGCACTCACCTTATGACTGGGCAGCTGAATAATTTACTGTTTTCA
Source organism: Agapornis roseicollis (assembly GCA_002631895.1). NCBI lineage: Eukaryota > Metazoa > Chordata > Aves > Psittaciformes > Psittacidae > Agapornis > Agapornis roseicollis. Next base: position 16,803 of record NDXB01005468.1, read on the forward strand.
TGGCTTTGATCTCAAAGTTTCTCACCACATCTAAAAGGAATCATTTAAGTTTTCTGTGGAAATAGTGCTTTCCAGTGTTTCAATAGACAGAAGATTAGATACAATAGAAAAGCTTCAGGATGAAATCTGTGTGCTTTACTAGTCACTCACCCTGTAAAATGTTCCAAATGCCTGAGGACCTCGCACCAGTTTTTTGGTACAGAGTAATTGTGAATGCACTAATTACCATTGAGTTATTAGAAAAATGGAAGCAAAGTGGTCACAGATACTTGATTCAGAATGCTTCATTAGTGACCTGCTGCTCTTATTTATTTCAAAGGGGAAAAGCCCATAGTCCTGTCAACAACTATATCCAAATTTGCATTTCAACTTAAATTTGAAAAACAATTATACATTTCATTTTCATCCTATCTTTAATAATAATAGATTCTATGCTGGAAACACCACTCAAAAAATCATCTTATCCTCTGCCTATTTACCTTATAGAGCTAAATGGATCAATTTGCAGAAAGTTAAGGAATCTTTTGAAATAATCTAATTTCTCTTTCATTTTTCACTTTATTGCTGAATTTTGAGGTGCATAACTATATTGCAGACCCCACAGAATGAAAAGAAATAGATTATAAGAAACAGAATTATACTTCATAAATAATGCACAAAGGTAATTTCTGTTTATTGTAAATCCATCTTTACTGTGCCTTGGAGCAAAATTCAAAGACTAACCAATTTTGTAATTCAAAGAACTAAATGTAAATCAGAAGAACCCTTCTAGATTATGAGGAGCTGCTGCTTAATGATCAAAATTAGTAACTCTTAAAAAAAAAAAAAGAAGAAAAACAAAAGAAAAGGCCCTCTCATTATGATCTTCCTACTTTTCAGCTATCAGCACCCAAGAAACCAAGAGGTTTCTTGGGTGGGTCTGTAGGCACAGGACAGTTTTCAGTGAGAATGAAATAATTTCTGGATACAAGATGGCTCCTACACAAGTTCTAAGATTGCTGGTTCATCCAGTCACTCTGACCTTGGAAGCTCAGGCCTCAATTCTAGGTCATGTTGAATTGCGATGCTGATCTTTCCAAAATTAAATTTTCTTTGCCCAAAATTAAACTTTCTTTGCATTTCTGGTATGAAGAGAATTCTGAATTTTTTTTGGCTCTAAGGTGATTCAGACTGAATGTAAATTAAACTGAAAAAGGCCTTTCTGTCAACAAGAATAACATTTTCTCAGCCAATTATTATTGTTTTCCAAATGGAGAGCCTTCATAATAAATCTGTAATCTAAATGTCTTGAATGCAACAAAAACCAGGTCTGTTTTGTTAGAATTATTATAATGGCATTCGAGAGATTTTTGCTATCTGACATTTGTGGATCCATTTCACATAATATTATACTAATAAAAATAATTAAAAAGGTACTTAATAGTTAATTGACTATGTTTCAGGTCTGATTGACTACTTTTGAAATGAGTGAGAAACCTGGTCTAGTGGAAGGTGTCCTTGCCCATGACAGGGAGGTAGAAGCTACATGATCTTTTAAGGTCCCTTCCAACCTAAACCATTCTATGAAATTTATAGCATACTCTTCCTTTATCTGTCTAGGTAAATGATCCTCAGTTGATCTAGTCAGGAAAGACACTTAGATTTTTGGTTCCAAGCTAGCTCAAGTACAAGCCAAAAGAGACAGAAGAAATAATTAGCAGACCTCAGAGGATGACAGGCTGGAGATTTTGTCAGTACTGGAAGAGGTAGGAATTTCCTGTTTGAGCCTAAGTTTCAATCCTAATTGTTGCTTTGCTGATGTAGAAGAGAGAGCTGTGCTGGGTGAAAACTGCTGCTGTGTGTGGGCAACCACTTTTTTCCACCTGTTTTGGGAAATAATGGTGCCAACAGCAGTAACTCAAGGGGCTGGTTATATGAAAGGGTATAAACAAAACTGCCCAGCTCAGTGGAGGAAAAGAGACTGTTTCTCTTAGGGGTACCTTCTGCTCCTGCCTCTTTTCCTCCCTCAAAATTATGTTTGGAACTCGTGTTTCAGTTTTACTTCTTATTTGGCAAATGTCGCTTTCAAGAAACTCTTGAAGGCAAAAAAGCTTCATTCCATGTTGAATTATGCTAATTCCAGTCCAGTACTTCTCCAGATGCACAGCTGTGATTGATTCTCAGACTGTGATTCATGTGTTGACATTAATGGCACACATTTTTGAGTAAATAGCCAAAAATATTGCATTTGTTTAAACAACAAGAAATACAGTAACAGTGCTGTAAATCAGTTGAAAAGGATTTGGTGAACTACCCCCCATACCTCCTAAAAAAAAAAAAAAAAAAAAAAAAACCAATTTTAAAATTATAAGA